>JBCAUG010037308.1:0-10024 GCA_038406175.1 Haplosyllis leylae | reverse complement strand
CATATTGAAATAGATATTTTGTAATGTACCCACACAAATGTACATTAAAAAATTTGAAGAAAAAGTACCAGGAAAAGAGGGAGAATTCATATTTGACAGTTTAAAATGCACGAGCTTCCAGGACCCTTAGGTGGGTCCTGGACCCTGGCCAATATTGGCTCACTTTGCTCACCCAACTCCACTCCGTTACATTGGCAAAATCTCTGAAATCCCACCTTGACCAAATCCTGGATCCACTACTGACGTTATAGAAAATAGGCTTTGTGTAGAAGATATCCCATTTCATGCTCACAAGTTCTCTAAAATCAATGGATTTTTTTTGAGAAAATGGGGGTTGGATCATTATATTCCTTATCAAGCCCTCAAAACTAAGCTGAATTTTTTTCTTTCTCTTTAAGTTGTGAAATTATAATGCAGCTATTTTCATCACTTGATTCTCCAGCCAGTTTTTGACTCTGACTTTCTAGTCAGTGCAAAGTTTTTCTAAAGTGTTGCAAATTAATGATTGTGGCTACATGCAGCTTGGATGACAGGGTTTCTGATTTAATCACTTACATTAGTGTTATGGTAAAGGAAAATTATCAGAGTCTCTACAGCATCCTCTAAACCCTATTTACACAGCAATCTTGCAAGAAGTAATAATGTCACTTCCCTGTGAGCTGTGTACTCATCTTAATTTCTGTCTCAAGCATGTCTAACACTTTCTCCACATTCTAACTGTTGTCTACTCATTCTCATTTGAATTTTTTGATTAATTTTCAAAGGTTTTGAACAAATATGAATCTTGTAATCTTTAAATTCATTTTCATTGATGCACTGCAATCCATGTTTCTATCTTCCATAATTTAGATTCTCCAAGCTAGTGACAAAACATAAAAGTGAGGGTATCCACTCTGGCTTTAAAACCCAGGGCAGAAGTTGTTCCCAGTTGTTTATCTCTTGTAGTCCTGTAGCTTCCAAGGTCTCCTTTGCTAATACCCTTATCTTAGGATCTGCTTTGCTTATTGCTAAGTCCTAGTTTATCTCCACAGGATGTTATATTGTTTTTCTGGATGCTTAGCTGCAATACTAGACTTATTTCTTGTTAAGAATTTAGTTTTTTTTCCCTCTGACACAACCAGTGGCGGATCTAGGGGGCACCCCGGCCCAAAATTCCTCCATTTTCATGCTGTTTTCGGGAAAAATTGGCCAAATAATATGTTGGTGCCCCCCTCAGGGGGAAATCCTGGATCCGCCACTGGTAGCAATATGTTTATTGTGGTTATATTAAGTACTTACCATCACATTTTACTTACAAGTAATGGGGGTTATGTGAATTTTTCTTAAAAAATTGTTTCATGTATTCTTAGCTAATAGGTTCGTCAATATGAAATATATCCTCAAAATTTGAAGTCACCATCTCGAAACTACAATCAAGGAATGATAAAGCGATAAAGGTCACGACAGATAATGAATGGTTACATTCGTACATTTCAGCATTCAATGCAGATGAGCCAAAACATGAAAATTTTTTTTTTTTTAAACCGAGTGAATGGAATGTATGTGATGTGTGGTGGATATGAATTTGCACAGAAAATTGGATCACGTGGTTAAAAATTACCAAAATGTCGGCCGAGGGATAGCTGTAGGTACGTATAGAAACCGGGTAATAAACTGGTTAATTGCTGGTTTCTGTTCCTTTAATAGAAACAAATAAATGCACAAAAAATTGTAGCATGAGAGGATGTTGGTCAGGAAGTGGAAACGCGCCTGCTTCTGTTAGTTTAAGCACCTAACCCAAGATACTTGAGCCATGCTATTGAAATGCAAACAAGGCAACGTCAATGATCCCAGAGTCCAATGTTCTTACATATCAAAAAATCATCTTTTATAAAAAAAAAAAAAATTGTACGATGTTATCACCTGTTACGTATAGGCAGGTAAATTTCTGGAAGGGAACGAGGCCCTTTGACTGTTTAGGACGCTGACCTGTGCAACAATCTGGTCAATATTTTTGAGATCTTTGTCAGGGACGCTCGTTCAGATTATTGATAAAAAAATGATAAACTTGGTTGGAAATATAAATGTCATTCTGTTTGTTCTAGAATCATTCTTAGTCTGCGCTTAAAAATAGATTAATTAAAAGGTAAAAAGTTTCTCCATATTGTTCCGTGGACGTTATACAAACAAGAAATTTAGGCTGGAATGAAACTTGTGTGGAATGTTCATTCTGGTTATTAGTCTGAAAATGTAGCATCAAAAGCAAATAGTGACTTGAACATTTAAAATAAAGGTTTTTGTACATCGTTGGTGTGCTAAAACTTGTGTGATAAAGTTATTTGTACCTTTCAATAGACAGGGGAATCAACAACCAACAAAATGGATCACAGTTGGAATCAGATAAACCAGTTTAACCAGCAGTACCAAAGGCTGGCTGCTGCTGCCACCAACAGTGTAGCAGCAAATCCTCGTTTAGATTTTCCACAAGCTTTCCTGGAACAAACCGCTGCACTTGCTACACCAGGTTAGTCGGTTATTTATTTGCTGTCTTTATTGGTATTTCTTCTATAATCCAATGTCATGTTGATAACAGTCAATACATTAACACTCGTGATGGGTAAATTTCACTTCTAGACAAGTTGATTTTCAGCATATTGGGTTATTATAGTGAATGATAATGCGCGTCTGATTTGAGCAAGTTTATTTTCTTCTGGGCAAGTTGAATATCATTAAGCCTTGTTCACACGTAACGACACCGAAATTTGGAACGAAAGTCAGCCCGTCATGGCACCAATGGAGGAGTATACAATTTATTAAATTGGACCGAAATTTGGGATAAATGGGTGTGGAACCCATCCATTAGCACAATGCTAATTTTTTGTATCCAAGTGTCGGTGTCTGTGCCGTTACGTGCGAACAAGGCTTAAGGCAGATATCCGGATTGGCAAGTTGAGTTTTCACTGTGATGGTGCTATTTAATTTTTTGATTTCAGCCCTGAGTGCACTCTCTCCACCACTACCTGCTCATACACTACAAACATCGCGTATTGGTGTCGGCACCATTCCTGCTATGAACTATGCTCATACCTTACCAGTGGGTATGGGACTGGAATCGTTATCTGCTGTCAGTTCATTGGGAACTTCATTTACCACACAGTCGCCGTACACGAAGAGCACTGTGCCCGTTGGTCAACCGGCATTCAGTCTTGAACCCTCTGGTCATGCTACTGCAGATGTGGCAAGGTATTAGCCTGTCACATAAAACTCATGGAAAATACAAATTTATATCATTGTAAGAACAATGGTTCTTGACAGTTTTTGAAACTTAATTTTGTTGTTTCAGACATCTATCCAACTCGAGCTCATCACTGGCAAAATCGGATCCCTTGCCTATACATACAACATCTTCTTCAATGTACGCTGGTTCAGCAGTTGACAGCCCAAAATCTTGGGGCTTGTCGCAATACCTTCCTGGGCAAACGGGACAGTATATGCCCGTGAATGTCAATTCATCTTCATCCGAATATTCTACTCACCATGTCGAACCACCGCCAGCACATTCGGGTATGTCGAGGGACACCTACTTTCTGATATTCCAGCTTAATTATTTTGCACGCGAGTGGTCAAAGATTTTAATCTTTTCTAGGTTCTGTAGGTTCCAGACCAAGTACGATACAGCGCAACCCGTTCACACAACCTCCTGTGGGAAGTAGAGATGCGTTATTGCTTGAGGAACAGAGGCTTAAGCGGGTACTGTCCAAACCAGAACCACCAGAGGCGCACATCCCATCAAACCGTCTACTGGCACACCAGGTAATAAAGAAATGTGTGAAACAAAAAGAAACAAGACAGCCTTCCATTAGCATTCCCAGACATACCGACCACTCCCCTTCCCCGTACCTCTTCTTCATGTCCTGGGTAGGGGTGGGGGGGGGCGTCCCATACCCATCCTTGGCCGCTTGCCCTGTCCTTGGTTCCTTCCTGCCTGTTCTGGTACATTATGGGATAGAGACCTCCCTTGTGGACAGAATCACAGACAGCTGTGAAAACAGTACCTTCGCTCGTTCCACGTACGCGATAGGTAACAACATAATTTGCATGATTTTGAAGAAACCGTGGGTGTCATTAAGCTTAGTGAAGTGAAAATTTTAGTCAAAATCGTAAAAGCTTTCATCTGACTGTGAAAATTATGTAGGGTGAAAATGGATTAGTTACAGACATCGCAAATAAGCTGGTTCAATTTGAAGTTGTACTCAACGCTCACTTTAGAGATAGCGTCATTATACTTCTTGGAGAAGAAGCAGAGGTATTTTTGTTCAATACAAGACAAATGCATTGCACTGGTTTTATGTTGATAGTAGTAGAGGAAAATCAAGTACACCGTTAATAACTGTTATGCGCGCCATATCCCAAAGCTTCTCAACTATTGCCAGTCAAATGTAGGATTCTTATTTGTGACTAATTCCTTTAATTGGCAATTGTTGTTTTGTTGTTAAGTGGTGTTAGTCCGATTTCATTCAAATAGAAAAGTGGGTTCTAATAAAGATACGTTATTAAAATAGTTTTCAGTTAAATTGTGATAAATACTGCATGTGTGTACATAACCTTCGAACATTCATTCTTTGACCTGCGGCACAGCTGTGTCTTAGATAATTTAATTTGATTAAATTATTCTATTTGCATGTACAGTAATGTCTTGCATGAACATTTTTAAAATATGTTTTACGTTTTATTTGTACTTGTCTAGAGTTATAGTAAGAGTATACTGGGCAGTAGTCAACCTCCACCACCACCTAGCCCACAGTACAACTCAAACAGCTCCGTTAGTCAGCATATTTCTAACAATCAGACATCAGCAGATATACTTCGAGGAGGTTCTGGTACAGATATACTTCGAAGTGCGGGCTCAGAAATTCTTCGAGGAGGCTCAGGCACCGATATCCTTCGAAGTGCGGGCGCAGAAATTCTCCGAAGTTCGGGCACAGATATACTTAGAGCTGCAGGGGCAGAAATACTAAGAGGCTCAAATACAGATATACTTCGAAGTTCGAGTACAGATCTACTTCGAGGTTCAGGCACCACAGATTTACTTAGAGGTTCAAGCAATACCGATGTTCTCAGAGGCTCCTCCAGTTCCTACAGAAGTTCACCGCAGGTTCGACTGTCGATTAATTTCATATTGAACACAAAGAGCATGCTCATATTTTTTTTGTTCACGGTTACGCAGTTAATCTATAATTTAATTTGCTATTTGTACATTAGCTCTGTCGTTTTCGTATCAGATTAATGGTCGACATGTTTTTATTTCACTAAAATTTCTTTCACATTGAATGCTTTTTGTCCATTGTTTCGAAGTGAAGAAACCATGTGCTAGTTAGTTCCCAAAATATCCATTGCTCATACTTAATTGTAAATTGTTAAATTCTGCTTTTCGTGCAGATAACAAGTAGCAGTCTACAACATTCGAATAACTACAGTACGTATAGTAGCTCTAATGCGAATACGGGCAGCAGCATGACGTATGAAGCGGTGAGCCCAGCGGCCCCTGCGCACACCGACCACTACGATACCAACATAGCGCTACATGGATTGGCAGATATAAGCTCAAACAGAGAGAAATTACCATTACAAGAAAAACACGTTTCACATCACAGAAGCCAACAACAGGTAAATTGAGAACACACGTTGACCTTTTCATCACAATTTAGATAGTGAGACTAGATTACTGAAATCGTCATTGATGACGAAGAGATTGAACCCTTTGCTATTATGAGACAAGTATAAGAAAAGAAACAAGCTTTAAATGTCATTGATTAAGGATAAAGAAAGTTTCATTCTTAACATTTGAAAACTTAACTGGTTTAAAAGCATATAACATGAAATCGAAACCTCACTAGACATGATGAGCTCTGAATACCATAAAAATACTATATATTTCTTCGTTAGGCATTAGGTATTTAAATTACATGTACCGGTGAAAAGATTACAGTTTGCTTAAATGTATTTAAAACTGAAATCGGGGGTTTCTGTACAACAATGAATTAAAAGTTGTATCAATAAAATTGACGTTGTGGCATTACAGGTCAGTATGCGGATGCAGGACATGTCGCCGCCTATGGCTACCAGTATACAGCAGCAGCCTTCGCCCCTAAATACGGGTAGCCCTCATGTACCACTATCCACCATGGCTGGAAGCCCTCAAGCGCATGTCCCCAGCTCCTCCGTCCCGCCACATATACCGGTACAAGCAGTTCCAGACTCCACTACAAAACCTAAGCGTAAGCGGCAGCCCAAAAAGAAAGTGGAGAAGCTAATAGAATCGCCGCCAATATCTGTTTCTCAGCAAACAGTGATGCCTGGGCAGTCGCAATATGAGCAGCAAACCATGACACAGAACTATGTCAATACGATACATCACGGTTACGAGCAACAACACCAGCAGCAGCAGCAGCAACAACAACAACAGCAACAGCAGCAGGCTCAACATCAAACGGTTGTGCCTGAGAACTTGGCTCATGCTCACGCGCAATACTTTAATCCCATGGTCGTAGCAATGGAAGCAATGGAGGCCAGCGAAGAGCCAGTTTTTATGACCAATGCGTTTGGAAGTGCCTTTGTGAATCCGAACGATGCTATGGGTATGGGCGAGAATCAAAACAGTGATATGTATGATGAGAATTCACCAAACAGAAACAAGTTACGGACTAAAGCCGAACAGAAAATGCCACCTTTAGCAACAGCTCACGATGATTTTGACGATGAGTTTGCTCATTTAGCTAGCCCGCCAGACGAAAGCAAGGTAAAGAAGAAGTCCCCACCGAGGTTTACCCCACTTGGCAATCCAATCAGTCCCCCGAGAAATACAGGAAATTCGCAAGCAGAAAATCAGCAGGAGACGGCAGAAGAACCTGTGATAAGTGCAACCGCGCCTCCCAAAAAGGATCCAGGATTTCAGAGCTCGTTCATGAGCTTCTTACAGGGAAAGAAACCAGAGACTCTGTCAAGTGTGACGAATCAGGCCATAACAAAGCGACCTCCTATGCCGGTATATATCCCCGACACGCGACCTCGGCGCGTAGAGGAGCCGAAACCACGTGTCAGAAATTCCTCTTCGGGATCGGACTTCTCGGACTCGGATGATCCGGATGGAATTAGCAAAACTGTACAAAATGTGATATCTAATTTGAGTGACGAGGGTCGGTCAAATCCTCCTAAAGTGCCACCAATAACTATATCAATCAAGGGCTTGTCTAAGAGTCGAGCGCGAGGAGGGGGGCCTGCTATAGTTAAAAGCCCTCGTGGTGGTAGAGGAGGGAGAGGTGGACGTGGAGGTGGTATTCCACGTAGTGGAGGCTCCAGGAATAAACCCGTAATTCTCGATTCGGATGATGAAACTGGTTCAACTTCCAAAGGGAAACCACCCAGCCCTGTGGTCATACCAAGGGAACGCGTCTCCCGGAAAGCCAAAGAAAAGGTGGAAGAAAAGCGAAAGGCTAAGATGGAAAAGAAAAGTAAGTTTTAGTAATTGTACCTTGTGCATATTAGTAATTTATTTTGGTTTAAATTCCAGAAGATATTTTGAATGTGTGAATGTTGGAGTAAATGTTTAGGTAAATATTTAAATTGTGCAGGACTGTATCAGTTATGAAAAAGAATAGTTCTGAAAATGGGTGGATAAGGAATGACTCTGGCTAGAAGCAGGGTTGCCACGGCACAGGGAATTTGAATGTCCGCTTTTCCAGAGAGGGAAAATACAGGGAATTTACTAAAAAATACTAAAAATGTGTTTTTACACAAGGAATTTACCAGCAACACAGGTAAATTGTGAGAGTTAAAAAAAATAATGAACTTGAAATTTCAGTGGATAGAATTACCCACTGGTTGAGTTGTCCCATGATCTTGGTCTGTCAACTTTTAGCTCTTGTTTTGTAAATTATTAAGGGGGCTATTGAAGTGAATCTATTCAGGCCTTCATGGTTTACTTGGAAAGCAAAGGATAGCTATGTGGTGGTGGAGGCTATTTATAAATTAAAATATTTTATTTTTTGTGGACAAAGAAACACAGGGAAAATGGCAAGAGCACAGGGAAAAGACAGGGAAAACACAGGGAATTTGGTATTAATTGGAGCGTGGCAACCCTGTAGAAGATGTAGTAAAATGCGTACAATATCCGAAAGAAGTGAGAACACCCTAAGCCCCTTCCAATTTTTTGACTTGGAGAACAACACCTTTCTAATTTTTCTTTTATATGTGTCTGTGTTTCAAGCAAAATAGATCACGGTCCATGGATAATCAAGTTTAAAATGCAGGAAGGTTAAAAGTACAATCCCAGCTGTGTACGTAATGCTCTTGGCAAATATTTTCTACAGAAAAAGGCGCCAATTCCGATTCCGATTACATTGAATTCTCATCCGACGGTGACGATCAATACGATTCCGACAAGGATCCCTCATGGTGTCCTGGGGAAGGGGTAAGTAACGACAATTATGGACGTTATTCGCACCGTTTTCTTGTTGGAGAAAATTATTACTGACGATATTTAAGAACTTGTATTTTCAAAAACAGATGTTGCGTTGTGGATGTATTCACTTGAAAAGCTCCGATTTATTGTCATTTCATGTTTTATTTTTCAGCCACCGGTCATGAAGAGACTTAGTTCAGATGATGAAAGTTCGATCCGTCATCCAAAAAAAATGAAGTTGAATGTGCCACCCATGTAAGTGAATGCTCAGAATTTTAGTGCATATACGGCTTTTAGCTAACACTGTTGTCAAAATAATGTTTTTTATTAACAAGTTAGAAAAAATTTTAATGTGAAATCTTTGTTTTCAGACGAAAGAGTATAACAAGCATAAAGTCGAATAAAGCCATGTTTGTACCAGATACATTCGATGCATCACAAGTAGCGAAGGCTTCTGTGGCACCTCCAGTACCAGTAAAAACTCCAGAACCTCAGCCGACTTACGATGAGGATGGGGAATTTTCTCCTCACAGTTTCATGGTATGATTTGACACACTGTATTACCATTCGTTGTTGTAATTATCGGTTTATTCGTGTTTGCGCTTCATCCACAGTGCTTACTACACTTAAGGTTAAGGGCTCGTTTATGATGTAATCACACTGACAGTGACGGAGACCGATTACTTTGGTTTCCATAGTAATGTACAGAACACCACACACTGCATCGAGACAGATAACAACACAGATTCCCACTGAGTTTTGTACACTTGTTATCGGTCTGGGTCTGGGTCTCGGCCACAGTCAGTGTGATAGTACCATTACACGTGCCGCCAAAGGCACCGTTTAAAAATGGGTTCATTGCAGTCCTATGGTGCTATTTATACATAACGTTAAAAAGACGAAAGGTGCCGCTGACACAAATGGTAAAAAAAAAGTAAGATCACTCAATTTCAGAAAGGAGACTTTGTTATCGACAAGAAGGACTTAACTAACTACGAACGGTTTGCAATCTGGCGGATAGATGCTGGTCGTCTACTCCAGAAGTTTGAGCCCGTCATAAAAGACGGTGTCCTTGTTGCGCACAAAGCTCTGTCAACGGTAAGTACGAGGCAAACGGCACTATTTGATTTACACTTTAAAACTACACCGATTTCGAAATTTCAATGAAACTTACTCACAATCCCTCCTACAATGATTGTCGTAGTTAAAAACAGAAGGGTGGTCTGTTAAGTATCAACTAAATGTACTAACCCCACACCAACAAAATGCAACCCACATAGCACGGCAATTTTAAATGGTGTTTATTACATGTATGTGCAATGTATTGTTTTGCAGTATTCAAGCTGGTCGGACAACATACGTAAACTGTACAAGGGTATAAGCGTGAAGATGATCTCGCAGGGTAGAGGGGCCGATGTAGTGGAGGTACTAGAAGAGTTCAGACCGAAGCCAAGCCAGGAGGAACCGGAAGCGCCCGGCCTGGACGAAGGACAGGAAAACCAGTAAGAAACCAGACAACTTCCCACTAACATTACGAGGCAATACCGACCTAGCCGGGGGAGTAGGCCCGGTCAGGGTATCCCA
>JBCAUG010037297.1:0-10024 GCA_038406175.1 Haplosyllis leylae | reverse complement strand
TGAGCAATTTAATAACATATCACCAGCTCAATCTCTCACTGTTTAAATCAGCACAGGTCCCATGGACCTATTTTTAAATTATGTCACTTACTTGTTAACAGGAACAAGGATTGAGCAAGCACATATTCCAGTCTCACAAGGCGACCGAGAAACAAATCTGTTATCTGTGCGAAACCGAAGTAGAAGATTTTATAATGCTGAAAGAGCATTTCAGGTAAAGTAGCGTCAAGGGCGGAATTTCTCAGATGGTCAGTAGCGATGTAGTCGTGGTAGTTTTCTGCAACAATTATCTTATTTTGTACGTGTACAGAGTACAGCATCCAGGATGTAGGAATCTCAAGTGTCAGTTCTGTGACAGAACGTTCAACACGCTTCCTGACCTTGATGAACATCATCGACGACATACTGGAGAGGGCTGGGTCAAGTGTCCGGTGTGTGACAGGGAATTTCTCACAAAAGACAGGTAAACCTCACACAATCAAAATGTTCACTGTAACATCTTGAAGAGAGTGTGAATGCCACCATTTTCGCAAAAGGCGGAAAAAGTAAGGATCACATAAACTGAAGCTTCATGTAAAAATTGGATATTTATTACAGGCTGCAACAGCACATGCGGGTTCACACTCAGGAAACACCGTGGCTATGTTCGGTATGCGGTGCGAAATTCAGCCTCCATTCTTCCTACAGATACCATATACGGTGCGTGGATCATTTCTATCAGTCGCTAGTTTCGTCACTTTTCAAAGGAGATTAACATATTTCGTTTTTACGTCTTTCAAAATTGTATTGCAGATACATGCACACAGAGGATCGGCCACACACATGCAGTCAATGCGGTAAATCTTTCAAACGTGCACCACATCTGAAGGAACATGCGAGGATACACACTGGTGAGCTTGGAAATCCGCAGATAAGGACATTTGTCTGGCTTTAAAAAAAATTAAATGTTGTTGCATACACCTGTTTTATTATTGGTTTTAATTGCTTGATAGGAATTCGACCTCACATATGTGAATTGTGTGGAAAGTCTTTTGTCCGGCTGAGTCATCTCAAGAAACATGAGCGTATACATCAAGGTAAAAAGTGCCCCAGTATCGATTCCTAGTAAATTTTAACGTCAGTCATTTCAAGAACCAACTAACATTGACGACATTTTATTGTTGGCTCGTTTGGAGTCAGCTTGGTGATTGAATGAGGGGGTCCATATGGACATGCGTTGGCACTTTTATGATCAGTAGGCCTACTTTAAGCTGCAATGATTGGTGAGAATTTGTTGACACAAAATGCTGTCATTAGTGGAAATTTGTTTCTGCAGAATGCCGTCATGACGTCATTTACATGCTAGCATTGGAACGTTAAACGATGCAACATAATATTTTATTTTCAGGGATAAAGCCACATGTTTGTGCCGTTTGTGGACATGCGTTTGTCGAGAAGCACAACCTGAAGCAACACGAGCGCACACACATGAAAGGCAACAAGGAGGATGGCGCCAATTCACACCTGAAGTATGTCATTTATTTGTGCTACCTTTCTTTGACTCGTTCTTTGTAATGTCTAACCGCATGTAGGGTATTACAATAACACAATCTGCATTACAGATCCAGAAGATCTTCCAACAAGCAAGCCCAAGTTACAAAACAGCAACCTAAGGAAAACGACGTTCAAATACAACGCGATGAATACTCACATCAGCAACAACAATCACAACCACAACAGCGACCGCAAGCACAGCAACAACCTCATCCACAGCAGCAGCAGCAACAACAACAACAGTCACAACCACAACAGATACAAGTTCAACAGCAAGCAACAAAATACGCTCCTCAGTCATACATTGAGCAAACCCACGGGGCAGTACAGTGGAGTTACGCGCGCGATGGTTATGGAATATTGCATAAAAATCCACAACAAGTGGTAATGTACAGTACAGTGAATCCAATACAACAAGAGACACAGCCTCCACATACGACAGCGACGCAGCAACATGTTATTCAGCCTGGTGAATACCCGCCGGATGTTACTTTTGCAGTAAATATTGTATCACAATAATACCATGTAGCTGCATGTGAAAAGGTGGGTGCAGTATTGTACTAAAGTGGGCCCGTTTACAACGTGCTCGATTACAATGAGCACCCGGCCATAACTACTACATTTCTTTGCAATAAAATCTTTGGAAACGTTTGGTTACACCATTCACAATTTCTTTACATCTTTAACAGGTTTTAAGGGGGATCGAGTTTATTTATTTATCGGAAAGACTGTCACAATACCCATACATAGTGTGTGTTCTGAGTGTGTCGGAAAGACGTCTGTTTATGTTGCTGTGTCTGTTTGAAATGCTTACGAGGCCACCTCGTAGACTTTAATGTTTACCAGGTCAATTTCATAAAGATTATTAGCGAAAAAAAAAATGCTTCCGAGGTGTGAACATTTACAAGATGGATCTCTTAAATTTTTTTTTTTAAAAAAATCTTTGCGATGTGTATATTGTAGGTTTTTTGGAAAAGTATACAACATACATCTTGTAAATCTTTTACAAAAGTCTGTCGATGTCCACTTCGTAAAACTTTTTTTGCAAATTAATCTTCACAAAATATGTCTGGGGAAGATTTTTGAAAAATTATTTGCAAAACAATCTGGCTTGTTTAATCCGCTTCACACTTTTTCAAAGTTTTACCTGGGAAGCATTTTTGTCGTTAATAATGTTAGGAAATTGACCTGTTGACGAGGCAGTCTCGTAAGCATTAGAAATAGATGCAGAAACAGCTATTTTCCAGAGGCACTTTACTTAGATGTAAATGAATCATGTACAAAATGTTTTGATACTGATTACAAAAGTTAGTGTATTGTAATTACCTTAGAATTTTAGATACTAGGATAAACAGATGTTTGCTTTTAAAATATTTGACTAAATAAATTTAATTTGCCAACCAAATCTACATTTGTTCAAAAACTATGTACAGATATGACACTAAAGGAAATTCCAATTTGGTGAGCCAGTGGGAATGTACCGTTGTTCCAAAAATGTGAAGAGGTCGCAGTTTTGACCTTGTCCTTTTGACATGTAAAATATTGAGGAGCTCAGCATAAATCTGTCGCGTTTGTATAACTAACTTCCTTTTCAAAATTATTTTCGGAATGCTTGTGACAAAGTTTAACTCTGTAATTTTGCTGTTGAAACTTATTTCGCTGCTGGTCAACATAAAATCAATATGATCTCCAATGCTTTGGTCTTGTTGAATGCGACTGTTCAAAATAATTTGTACAGAATACTGAAATAAATGCAATAACAGTTATCTAAATGACTTTGTTTTGAAAAACTAAACATTACCAACAGTAGTTTAATGCGCATAATAAACTGTTAACTTAAGCTGACAGTCATTGCAAAACAAAACAGGAAGTTAAAATCACCCTTGAATGAAGACATCCCCTACGGGGTAATATATCATTGATTAACCAAAGTTGCGGTTATGCGCACGTAGGCACAACCCAGCGAAGTTTAACCATCTTATTTACTTCCTTTTTAAGTAATTGCCGAAAATGTCCAGAGGGTAATGAATCATTTGTATGCAGTCACCTCCCACGGTTTTTTTTCCATCATTGATCAACCAAGGTCGCGGTCAGACGCAAATGCGTTCAGTCTTATTTACTTCCTTTTGATTAATCGCAGAGAAATTCCAGAGGATCATAAATGGCAAAGTGTATCTCAATACAGGTTGGCCTATTTTATTTTGAAAAGAATTTCTTTAATTTGTGTGTATCGATTTATAAAGATAAGAAGTGAAATTGGAATAGTATCTATCGTTTTGCAAAATGTATCGTAAATTAAAAATATATGCACATACAGCTTTTTGCCTGTACCACAAACAAGAAGCAATGATTCAAGGTAAATTCCAAAAATACACGGGACAACACTTTGCTTTGTGAGTGATGAGAGGAAAATGCGCTGTTCAAAATCTCTCCATATATTTGCTTTAGAAAAGGCTATCACTGAAATGTTGTGAAGTAGTCAGCAGCACGACTCGAAATCATAAGGCGGCGGTGCGACTGCCCCTGCGCACATGAAAGGATTCTCATATTTATCTGAAATCGAAATAAGAGCAAGAGTAACTGTAATTTTGGACATCATTTTCTGAAATGGCATGCAATAAATACTACATTAATGTAAAATCAAATATTTAAGTTAATGAAAAAGTTCAAAATTGTGACAAATAGAATTTTCTGGATTAATCTTTCATCCGAGTGAAGCTTAAAATACCTTCAAATTCATCTTGTTTTGGTTTTTTCACAGGCAGTGATTGTGCGCGTATTCTGTGAGGAAGCGGTTCTGTGCCACTGTCCTTTGCACTCCTGTCCAACCCATTTTTTTGTGTATTATCAGTAGATAACGAATACAATTCTGTAGCCAACAGGATAAAGTTAATCAATTTACTGAAGTAAGAAATTCCAGATACATATTTCTTGTATTACGAATTTGGTGTTTCTAATTTTACCAACATTGTGTGCGGGCAAGTTCTCTTTTTTTTAATTAGCATCAATAGAAACAAATAATCGGTAAAAATAACATTTAACATCGCCTCTTTCAAAATTATATGACGTGGAAGATAATATTTAAGTATTTTCATTTGATAATGAAATCTTGGATGTGGGATACAAATTTGCTTTCACTTGTCTCAGCAGAAGGTGAAATTATTCGGTACCTTGACATCTTGAGGCTTCACACGGTTGTATCGGCTCCTCGCGGTTCTGGTTGGTGACACTCGTTGCATGATCAGTCTTTCTTCTGACGAAAATGTTATAAATAAATATAATACCTTGTAGTTTAACAATTACTGTTATTATTCACTTGCACTGTTTCAAAGCTTCTGATTGGACATTTTAAGCAAAATAATGTTATTTATGTTATAAAATTTCTAAAAAGTACAGTTCTCTTTATGGCTATGACACAAAATATTTTTTGGGCAAATTTTTCAATTTCAGCTACACAATAAAGATTTATTGTAGAAAGAAAACAACATTGGTTCCTTAATGTCCTCTCAACCACAAGTCATTTGATATATTACAAGCCATATTAAATTCAAAAAAAAAATTTTAGTTCATCAAAAAATCAGTAAGTCCTGATACTGCCGATTTTACATGTATTTTTTACAAGTTAAAATAATTGGAAATGATTTCACCGCTCTATACATCCAAGTAACATGAGACACCAAATGGACCAGAAGTGAAAATTTTTACCTAAATTATTTTAAAATTCTACTTTGATATGAATAATAAAATCGTTGTTAAGACCTTACTGACCGGTAATATCAGTATTTGGAACCCTCACACTGGCATCAAATGTTACCCTCGGGGCTATGGCCCCTCAGGTAACATAAGAGCCAGTCCTCGGGTTCCAAATACTGATATTACCTTCGAAAGGTCATAACAACTAATAGTGTTCCAGTCACATTTGCTCTGTGATTTATATCTTCACCCTTATTTCCTAAAAAAATCATGACTCAGGAGATGGCTGACATATTTTGTAATATTTGGCAAAAGTCCGACAATGTACTGCCAGTTATGTAAAAACACAATAAAAAGTTCAATGAAGCAGCTAAAATCTTGGCATTAGGTCTATCAAATGGAATACCACTGGCAGTGGCACTGCCACCTTATTGCCACCTCTCTGATCTTTACCATCCCTAGACACTCTACAGTACCTAGACCCCCAACATTGACCCCACCACCCTTTAAACCCCACCACCCTGGAACAGTTTTGTGTACAGTTTTGGTTACTATTCCATGGACAGGACCATCTAGTCTTATCGAATTCCATTCAAAAGATAATTAACCCTTTCAATACTGTAAGATCCTGTAAAATAAGGCTTTTTCAGAGGCAAAATATGGGCATAGTAATGAGAGACACTCGTCACAATGAAATTTCAATATTGGGACAGTGTCTGAAATGTTGATCAGCAGGAGTCATGTTAGGCTTCCACTGGCACCAGGTATGATTTGTGAGCCTACCACCAGGTGGCCACTACACCTGGTGAAAGGTCCCTTTCACCTTTGAATTTTTAAAAAATTACCTCAAAAGTGTAACTTTAATTGTTACTTGTGTCAGAGATTTCACTGACTGGGACCTGATTTGGTGTCATGTGGGGAGCAAATGTAGTCCTCTACTGCTTTGACCATGAGATGATTCTAGAGTCTAGATACATTTAGATTTGCATGCTCATGGACACAACAATGTCAATTTTGTGCAGTCGACGAGAGACGCTGCCCCCTATGACCCCCGTTAATCCATATTTAGGGGGAGTGCATGAAAAAATGGTCATTTTTTTTATTTCCTGAGCACCATTACAGTTCACCTAAAACTGCATTTCTACACTAAAATGACTGTTAGGGGTCATCCAGAGTCTCCAAAGGTACCAGGAGTGTCTAATTGAGCTATGGGAGCACTGCACTCCCATAGGTATTGAAAGGGTTAATTGTGAAAACTAAATGTGCACAAACCACATATTGAATTTCCTGAAATAGAGTCTATGTCAAAAGCCACAATGAGGTCAAAATAGGAAGGAAGAGTATGAATTCAATAAGGGAAATGCTGTTGGTGACTTTAATTTAGGTGTGATTTATGCTTCAACATGTTTGCAGAATTTTTTTTGTGAAAATCTAAATATGTAGTAGTCTTTAACTAACTTTCTTCTGTCCTTTCTCCATATTAATGCCAACACAACGATAGCAATGATCAGCACAGCTATTATTACAGCAGTGATACATTCGTAGACGGGAAAATCCTCCTGAAAAGTTTTTACATTTAAATTCTTAAAATTAGCAGGAAAGTAAGGATGTTTTTGACGTTGTGGTGTAGATAACCGAGTTTTTCATAATTCCCGTCTAATTAATCTCGTCAACAAAATACGTTTCTCCAAAAATTGACAGGGATTGAATTTAATTCATGCATGAGTGATTTTGTCCAATTCATCTAATTCCTAAATTTTGAAAAAAAAATTAGAACTATGATAATGACTTTCAAATCCAATTAGTTATAAAACACAGATGTTACCCAATAGAATGACGAAGTGGTAAAAATTAGCTGCGCAGTTCTCCCAAGCATCAAAATTTTATTTTCATTCGATTTCGTGGGAAAATGGCAGATATTGCCTTTAACTACATCAACACTTGCCTTCTTGCTTTCTTTCTCTGATGGTTTCTCAGTAATCACATCCTCTTGCATGATGTTTTTAGTGGGTAATATATTTTCACAATGGTTTCCAAAAAACCTAAAGTATAAGTGTCTTATTAATTGTGTGTGATTGTGCTGTCCTCTTGGAAGTTCAGTAATTTTGAACTGTTTTCGAGGTTGAAACAAAATTAGTAAAAAAAGTATTACAATGGTAGTCTCTGAAAAAATATATTTGGACGCAAAAATAAATAGCCAACCAGCCAGCGACGGATCCAGGATTCGCCGGACCGGGGTGGGGGGACTCCAACCCTAAAGGTGGGGGTGCCAACCTAATATTTTGGTCAATTTTCCTCTAAAACTGCATGCATGAAAATGAAGATAATTGAAGCCTTAGGGAGTGCACGTGCCTGGATACGCCACCGCCAACACATATAAACTGAACTATGTACACTCACAGAACTTTGCATTCACATTTATATCCGGAGTGTAAAGGGTTACATGTACCACCATTTTCACAAGGAGAGCCTGAAATTAGAAACACAAATTTTCCATCCTGTTCTCTTTGATTCATATCATTGGAAAATGCTGAATTTACTGTACTTTTTGAGAATTAAAGCATTTACATTGAACAATCTAAAAAACTCTCACTGTCACAGGAGGTGAATGGGAATTCACAGAATTCTCCAGTGTACCATTCTTTGCACACACATCTTCCATCCACACAAGTTCCACCATAAAAACATGACTTGAATTGGCATGTATCCAAATCACAAGTATTGCCAGTCCAACCTACAATTACTTTTGTGATTTGTTATATATTTTTACACTGTAATTTTAACTTAAGTCTATTCAGAAAAAGAAAATATCCACCCTGGTGACAAATCCATTTTCCAGCCTTCGCATCGCAGGTTCCATAAGGTGAACAATGACATTCAGAGCAATCGTCTCCACTGAAGGGTGCAGGACACAGACATTTTTGTTCTTCCACACACAATCCCTTGTGATGACACTCCAAATTTTTTCTCTTCTTGGTCAAAAAGAGAGCAGTTTCAAGAGCGTTACTAGCAATTGACGGAAAATACGTCTTGGCAATTTGCGAATAAGCTTTATTTTCCCTTGCATGTTGTGGTTTTGTGAATAGACTCAAAAATTCCGTGTTGATATCGAATTTCCCATTGATTCCAGTCTTGTATAAATTTGTTTAAATGACAATTTTCTCGCAGGGTGTAAACATTTCTGAGGTGACAACAACTAGACATAGACAACATTAAAGTGTGAAAACATATTTGGACATAGTAACCTTTTCACACTTAAGCATCAGGGTGAAGACATCATCTGAGAATGGACAACATCTGGAGGTGGACAGCATTTGGGTGTGGTAATTTTTGTGCACTTAAACATTTGGACATGGACAACATCTTGGTGTAGATAACATTTATGTGTGGCGAAATTTTTGCACTTGAACCATCTGGGCATAGACCTGCTATGAACACTAAGTGCCATTTGAGTATAGTGACATTTATGCACTTAAAACATCTGAACATGTGTCTCCAACACTGTAACACATAGTAACCTTCCTGAATATAAAATACCCCATTTGCAGCAAATGCAAGTGTCCTCCTAATCACCAGCCAAAATATGTCAAAAAGTTACGTTTTGCCCCATAAGCTGTGGGTGGCTAAAATAAAGGTAACTCTACCAGTCACCAATACATAATGGAATCTAGGTGAAGCATGGTGTTGATAGGTATGACATCACAATTGTATCTAATTTAAACAAATGAATGGCAGGAAATTGTGGTGATCTTTTCACATTTAAGCATCTGGGTGTGGTCTTCTCCTTGCACTAAGTATCTGGGTGTGGACAACATCTTGTAGTACATCTTATAAGCTTTGAAGGCTGTTCTAGTAAGGGCCCATTTACACCAATCATCAGCGTCAGTGCAGAGTCAATACGCTTGCAATGCAGCTCTCATTGAAATGAATGTAGTCACTCCAGAATGGGTTGCAACCTCATTCTGGAGCGACTCCATTGATTTCAATGAGAGCCGTGTCGCAAGAGTCATTGCAGCATTGACTCTGCAGTGTCTTTGACGCTTGGTGTAAACGGGTCCTAATGGGGTGTTGATAAGTCTGTTCAGTTGACATCTTTGACTGCAGACATTTAACTGGTGATGGGGAGCACTGGGACTTCTATGGTATGTACTTGGTATGCTCTTTATTTCCACCCTTCCCTAATTTCCTGCCATTTGCACTTCTTGGTACTTACCTGACATATGACATGTTCACAGTTGTTTCCAGTATGGAATGCTGGACATGTGCAAGCATACCCAGCTGGCTTAATTTCACAGACTCCACCGTTTTGGCAAGGGGACGATGAACAATAATCGATGAAATGTTGACACTTTTCTCCTAATAATAAAAAAATTACTTCCCACTTAATAAAATTATGTTTTTCATTGCAAACTTTTACATGCAACACAGGGAATATTCAAAACAAAATACTGACACTTTATCATCCGTTTAAAAGCCAAAATGAGGTACTTTTCCCAGACAAAATTCCATTCCAACTGACTTTTTTTACTTTAAAAGTCGGCAACATAAGGCCTAAATACAAATTAATTCTCCAAAAGATGTGAATTAATAACATGACATAGCCTCATTGCATTGTGTCATTGGTGTGAAAGTGTAGTAGTGACATGAAATCAAGTTTTTCATGATGAGATCACATTTACATCTTAAGTCTGAATTTGCATGAAGAAGTTCAATTTTTTTTTAAAAAAGTTGCCTCCAGTGGGATTTGAACTCACAACACTGACCATCATTGGATCTAAGGTTGAATGCTTATCCAAAT
>JBCAUG010037286.1:0-10025 GCA_038406175.1 Haplosyllis leylae | reverse complement strand
AGTGAAAAAATTCAAGGTGCCATTTTTCCTATTGATATTCTATTATTGGTCATGAGGGAAGAAGAAATTGCCTGGCATCTTGGTCCGCATGCACATGTGAATACTACCTGTAGATTCGTAACATCCTGTCCGGGGGAGGGGGCTCTTAACACCCAAGTCTTTGGCAGTTTTATGATAAGTAGGCCTACTTTAAGCTACATTTAATTGTTGGAATTTGTTTACACAGAATGAATGCCGAGACATCATTTTGGATGCCATTTAACAACATCGCGAGACAACATTTGATCTGTGTTCATGACGTCATTTTTCTAAATATTAAGTAGTTGACAAAATGTACACTAATGTGGAGTCTGAATTTGTTGCATAACAAACCATCCTATCGGCATCAAATTACATGCAAATGTGTGACATTGGATGTATTGCCTCATTTTGGTTCTTTTACATGAATGCTAGCAGTTCCAAATCACACTGCTAGAAAGGATCCATTTCTGACTTTTTTCGGTGGTGTCAATCAATTTTGACTGGGTTTTACAATGTTGGTCTGTGAGAAAATATATTTGAAAGCATAAATAACCAATGCATTTGTCTCAAAAATACTATTGAACTATTACATGTTTTATATTAAGCAGACATTGGAAATTTTTCACTCACTCAGGAATGCCTCTGAGAAACAGAGATTTCCAAGAAATCACATGGTTAAAACCCACTACCTGTTAGAATACCTGTCAATATCATGGCCATCCTTAAGTATACTAGAAAAATTCTAATGTAGTTCAGCTCTCCCTAGTATAAAAATATTAGTTCCATAACATTTTTGAAACAAATGCATTGGTTATTTATTTGTGTGTCCAAATATATTTTTTCTCATAGATCACCATTGTAAAACCCTTTCACAATTGTTTTGAAACAAAAAACTTCTGTTGATCTTCTTTATTGCTTTCCTCAACCTGTCTGAGCACTGAGCCTCAGAGTCTTTCTCATACAATGGTTTAACTTAGGGAACACAATACCAAAGGTTACTATCGAAAGTTGTGTACAAGTTGAAATGTTAAGAATCAAGTATTATAGGAGTCTATGGAGAATTAAACAATAAGTGTCATAGTTTTTATCAATCATGCCACCTAAGGTAAGAATTAATCATATCAGGTGAGAATGAAGCCGCTACTTAAGGGTATTTTTGTTTCAATTTACAACCTGTAGGAAGAACATCCATTGACTGTTTTTGATACCTTCAGTCAATTTTGTAACAAAATAAAAACTTGCGCTAGAATATTATCTGTGTCACATATCTATCGATGTTAAAAACTGCAATATTGAATAACAAATGACAAAGCAATACTGATAATGCTTATCAGTCAGGGGTCGGGAGCTGGTGGGAGCGCATGAAACTTTAATGATTGCACAACACGAAACCTGCATTGACTTCTATGGAGCATCTGAGAGATGGATTTAAATCCATCCGCATCGGAAAAACTGCTGAATGAATGGCAACCAAAAAATTATGGCCAAATATATGAATAACAGTAAAAACTATGAGACATATTTTGACTTTTTCTGCTGAACCAATATTGAGATTAACTTGTCAAAATACATGGGCAAATCTACCAAATATGTTTTAATGAAAGAAATTTTTTTATTTCTAATATTTCCATTGCCTCAATGAAGCTGAAAAAAGTATGGCCAAATCTACAAATATATTGGGATTTATTATGTTAATGCTTCTCATATTTGAGATTAGCGTTTCAAAAGAAATTGCAAAAATGATTACAAAAAATTTTAAGGAAACTCAATACCCTTCAATTCAGTGCATTTTTGGAAGCACACAAAGGGTTAAAGCTTGTTTGTGCTCATCTGCATTCATGCGCTCACCCTCAGCTCTTGGCGATCCATATGGCTCCTATTATTTATGCTTTCATAAAAAGTTACTCACCTGTCGACGGACAGCATAAAATAGCTCACCATACACCCAGTAACGGCAAGCATGCCAAAGTAGTCTCTAAGAATACAGAGGTTATGCCAATGATCTTTCAATGTGATGACTTGAGTCTCCGATGCACTTAGGTACATTGCCAAAGGGAATATTGCTGAAGAGAAAATATCTGAAATGGCCATATAAACCATAATAATATGCATATTTATTCGTAAATGCAATCTTTTAATGACGATCAATGTCATAATGTTTGCAGGAATTCCAATACTGATTTGACACATTCGTGCAATGCTGTACACTATGAAACGTGCAGAACTTAATAAATATGCACTTTGAGGCAAATAATATATAGCGTTAAATAAGTTCAGAATAGTTTCGTTGTCGTAGAATATTGTAGTTGCATTCATTGTTTGCTATACAAACTGATTGTGTCTTTTTCAGATCATCAAAACAAATGGTAGAATCATTATTTTGCAATGAGCAATTTAACGTCTCGATTACAGCTTTAGGTTTCAATGTACCTTTACTCAACAAAGTTCTTGGAAAGCAATATGTCTGATGGAGCTGGTTGTAGAGTGCGGATCAACTGTTCCTTTTTTTACTTGTCGTTTCAAACTATATAGGATCAGATCAATTTTTGTAAAACATAGATCATACTTGACTTTGAAAAAAGAAATTTCATTCAGGGTCCACAAGAATGAACCATTTTCAAGTGTTTTCTTGGATCCGTGCCGTCAAACCTATCTGAGGGAAACATAGAGAATTTTTTTAATATTCGTGACATTTCTCATTAAAAGATGCATCTTGCGATGTCATTTATTTCCTCTACCACCTGCACCTCTACCTGGGCTTGGGCCTGGGAATCCATAGGAAATACAACATCAAAATTTCAATGCTGGCATCCAAGATTTTAACAGCTGTAAAAAACGTTTCCTCCTATGGTAAGCAGACCTTCAAATTGACTTGACAAAGTCATATCAATAGGATATTCGTAATATGTCTCATTAAAAGATGCATCTTTTCTTTGTTTTTTGTTCATGATACAGAGGCCATGAACAGTATCAACCTCAGGGAAATAGCTAGTTTGCAGATGTCATGGGGTTAATTGACAAACAATTTAACTTCACTAAACTTTGGAAGAGTTATTGTTTCACCAACATGTAATGTTCTACTGACCCCCTGGTTAGTTTGAATGGAATCTATGCATATCATTTTTATAACCACCTGCAGACTTGAAAACATGAGATTGAAACAGAAAGCTGTAAAAATGGTGATGGTCACTCATTCTGACATTTGTTCTGAATAATCCCAACATGACTACATAATAAATAATGGCTCAGTTTCAATTTTGCACGCCAATCAAACAGTTCCACATAACTTATCTGGCATTAGAAATAAAATTGTTTTAAAAATTAAATTGAAGCTGCTTTGTATGATGTGCCACGAAACAGTATCGTTTATGACTAAGAAGTATAAAGAAGAAAAGTTCATTGATATCATGAGGTCAACGCATTAACAATTTAACTGCACTTTACTTATCTTCAGAAGACTTATTGTTTTACTAACATCAAATGCTGTACGGACCCTGGGGTTGGTACAACAAACTGGTAATAAAATTCATGCACGTCATTTTGTTAGCAGCTGCAGACTTAACTCTTTTGGAAATAAATTGAAATTGATACAAGATGGACTGATCACTTTCCGGTCAATGACAGCAAAAGGTTGTAACAAAGGTACAATCGACTGTAATTTAATAGGACCAACTGGTATTGTTAACTGTGAATTCAGTACTTTTTGTAGGATAACCAAAAAAATTCACATAGCTAGTCTGACATTGTAAATTCTTCTATTCAAAAGCCGTATAGTCGAGTTTCTCATCCTCAGCTTTGTTCTGGTAACATGGTGTTAAAAGTTTAAGTTCATGTTTTTATTTGATAGAAATTCGGGTTAAAAATAAGAAATCTGAAGAATCAATTTCTTGCCTGTAACAATACACCAATTTCACACACAGAATTATTCAAATTTGGTCAGCAAAAATTAATCTAAAATATCAATTTCAACCTTAACTTTTAAGGTCTGTTAAGAGTTGGCATATCTGCCGGAATAAGGTTGAAAACGAAAACACCTTACAGTGTCGCACGATGCTGTCCAGTTGGTATTGGAATTCCAGCTAAAATGGCTTTATTCATAATTAAAATCTGTTTGAATATATGTCATGCGGACCGATTTGTCTTTAGCTCTTAGTTTGGGGTTGGTTGTGAAGTGGGATCAGCTGCAGGCTTGGATTTAGGACTAGTTTCACGTGGGATTGCAATGGGATGGCTCTCCTCACTTCAAATGGATTGGTATAATATCATACTTTTGGTTATATTCAAGGCTTTAGTAAATAAAACAAATCTGACATTTGTACAATTTTTGTACAAAATAAACATCGAGAGGTTTTAAGAAAGATTCAGCAAAAAAGTTGCTTCCAGTGGGAATTGAACGCACAGCACTGAACATCATTAGCTTATAAGTCTGATCCCAAGAATTTCCTGGCACATTTGTGAAATTTTGATGTAATGCAAATAAACATATTTAAAGAGATTGCTCTTTGTGTGTTTTTAATTTACAGTTTCATCAAATATGAAGAGTTATTAAGTTTCCGTGAACATTTCATGGTCCACAGACTGTAATACTGCATCTGTGGAATTAGTTTCAGTATTGACCGAGGGATCAGGTGTAATATTGTGTTTGGAGTCTGATGGGGTTGGCGAATTCAAAGACCGCCCATGGTCACAGAAGGTTTTCAACATGAAACTTAAAGACTATGCTTTCCTCGATTTGTGATAGATCTATCAAACATATACATCTTTGTTAGGGCATTGACCCTAACGTTTGTTAGAGACTAATTGATAGGAATAATCCCTAGTCTTCAACGAAAGTTTAGGGTCAATCTTCCCTCGGTCATTTTTATTGCCAGCTTGAAACTTACTGTATTACAACAAACTGAAACATCAGGCACGAAATAGTAAAAACCGTCAAGTCATTAACTTGCAGTAGTCACTTGGTCGACCGATTTCAATTATGGTATAAATTGTCCCAGTGATTGTAGGAATAACTCAGTGAAATTTGAAAAAAGATTCACCATTCTGTTTTTGAGTATTTGAGAGTTTGGTCTCCAGAGCCATTGAAGTCAATGGCAATCTCTATTTTACTCAAAATTTGAACAGTGACATTTTTGAACTTTCCACTCTGTTTTAATTGCTAAAATTGTAATTTTTCAGATAAAATATTAAATAAAATTAACTTGTGTAATTTATGTCTGCAAATCACTTGAAAGTTTCTATCATTCGTCATTTTCTACCAAATCCTGCCAGCATTGACAGCATTGCCCCCGGTGCATATTGAACCCACTAACTATGCTAGGCAGATATGTGTCGGGAAGGACATTTCTGAAGTGAGCTTTGTTTCATGCACCACTTAACATTTTAGACCTTGATCATTTCTAGAATCAATAAAGTATGACTTTATAAAAGCCTAAATGATTCACACAGACAACCAAATAGTGACTTAGCTCAGTCAATAGAGCATTGGAGTGATGATCAGGGGGTCCTGGGTTCAATTCCCAATGGGAGCAATTTTTATTTTGCCTTTCCCCATCAACGCTAGCACGATTTCTGTGAGGATTTGGCAGAAAATAATGGATTATAGGAAAACATTAGTTCCAGTTATTTATTACCCCTTTCATCTGTGAATGCGGTATCCTTCTCATATATGTACATTACACCGTTAAGGTAGTCGTTTATTGTATTGCCTTGCCATTCTATTGTTGTTGTTTATAATCAGTGTTTATAATTATTCATGCTTACATAACTGGTTGCACTGGAATAACTTGATTTAATTTATATTGTTTTAATTTTCATACAAATAATAAGCACAATTAGTAACAAATAGGACACAGATATTGATCGGCAGATGGATATGAATTTCCATTATTTCAACCTGAATTTAATCCACTTATTGTTTGTACACTATGTGGTAAAGTCATTGATGGACCAGACCTTATACCTGTGTTTCTTGAATTACAGCATAAAATATTTTTATAACCTTCATTAAAATCCCTTAAAAATATGTAATAAACAAATGGGTTAACAACATTGTTCATGAATAACAACAAGTAACTTATATCTAATAAAATATCATAAAACATTGGATAGGGCTGTTGCAGAAAGTTTGCCACCACCCCAAGAAATGTAACAGGGACAAAAAAGAGTAGGAATAACTTTAAGGTCATCCATGATGCCTGTGTCAGTTTGTTCTTGTTCTCCTGTTTTCCGGTTTTAGATCCCAGAACCACGGCCTTCATTTTCTGTAACTTTATTGTTATTATGATACAATTAATGACCAGTGATATGGTACAAGTATAGACACAGACTATTATTAGGAAATATGGAATGCTCTTTAAAATATATTGAACAACGCATTCTTTGAATCTGTCTTGTCTACCAAATACATACAAACAAGTAATATCTATGAAAAAGAAAAGAAATAGTAACAGGAATGCTATGTGAATCCTTTTCTTATTGATGAGTCTTTTGTAGTGCAGAGGATTGACCACCAATATCAATCTGAAATTATCAAACAATGCTTAATCACAGGTCACATTCAGGTTGGGATACAGACCAAGGTGCCAGACAATTTCTTCTTACCTTATGATCAATAATGGAATATCAATAGGAAAAATGGTACCTTGTTTACTGACTAGTGGTCCAACAAGGACCACTTGTCGTTATTCATGTGAAATCAAGAGGAATATTGTGTCGATGGCCAAATCCCCAACAATAAGGTAAGAACAAATTGTTTCAAAACTATTTATAGTATTGTTTGTTGTCGAATAAACGAACAACTGCTTCACTTTGATTTGGCATATCACATTGATAACTTTGCACCTGGAATGCCAGAGATCTCATCCTCAAGCGAGTCCGGAGGACTCTCTGGAGCTTCAGACACTGATTGAGTCCAAAGCTTGGTACAGAATTCGCCATTTAGCCAGATACATGGGTTCTGTTTACCTCCTTGTCAAGTCATCAAGGATAGGAAAGGCTTTTCCAACTCAACATTTGCCGAGTCCAAATCAGCTAGGAAATCCCAAGGGCAGCATTCAGAATGATTGCGACCGTGTTGTGTGGGGTCCTGATTTTTCCCGATTTTTGCTATTTATTTGGAGAATTCATGACCGAAAGTTACTTGGAAAAAAAACAAGGAATCGTTTCCACAGAAATGAAAGGGAATATTTCTTTTGTAACTTTCTCAAGATTGAGCAAATAATTTAGAGTTGAGTCACCGAAATAATGAGGAATCAATTCCATGTAAATAGAGTAATTTTTTCCCGCTTGTACTATTGGTCAGATTGGCTGCACATTCGAAATTGAATGGATATATTGGTGACGTAAAAATACAGAAAAAAATCCTTTGATTTTGAATGTGTAACTATTCGATCGAATTGAGGACGATTTATTACGGTTTAAATGCACGAGTGTTCCGGCTCTTATACACAAATCATCTTATTTGGAGTCATAGCAAAAAATTTTCCCGCAACTTAGAAGGAATACAAACGTTTAATTTTTAATAGTCCATAATTCATATTATTCATGCGTTCATAAAAAAGTTACTTACCTGTCGACGGACAGCATAAAATAGCTCACCATAGACCAAGTAGTGGCAATCATATCCAGGTAGCTTTTAAGAATACAGAGGTTTTCCCAATGATCTTTCAATGTAATAACTTGAGCTTGGGATGCACTTATGTATGTTCCCAAAGGCAATGTTGCTGAAGAGTAAATATCTGAAATGGCCATATAAACCATGATAATATGCATATTTATTCGTAAATGTAACCTTTTAATGACTATCAATGTCATAATATTTGCTGGAATTCCAACACAGACTTGACACATCCGTGCAATGCTGTACGCTATAAAATGTACAGAACTTAATAAATAGGCACTTTGAGGCAAAGAAAATGTGATGTTAGATAACTTAAGAATGGTTTCGTTATCATACAACAGTATAGTTGAATTCATTGTTTGCTATACAGGCTGATCATGTCTTTACAACTTCAGGTTTCAATGCTACATTACTCTTTAAACAGTAAGTTTACTGCTTACTTTGTACTGACTCATGGTCAGAACAAAATTCTGGTAAAACAATAGGCCTGGTGAAGCTGGTTGCAGGGTACGGATCAACTGTGCAGTTATCGGTACAGATCAGTCAATCCCAACATTCTTTATGTAGTAATTGTGGTCAGTACTGCTTTGATTTTTCACTTGTCATTTCAAAATAAGGTCAAATAAATATTTTGTATCAGATATGGAGCAATACATCTGTGCGTGCTGGTTCCCTAATGCAATCCACACACGTTCAAAGTAAAAATTATATTTACTTTGAAAAAAAAATTCGGTCAGGGTCCACAAAAACGAACCAGTTTCATTCAAGTGCTTTACTGGGATCCGTGCCGTCAACATAGTAAAGTTTTGAGACCCTTACATATACAAGGATATTCGTCATTAAAAGATGTATCTTTTCTTATTTTTTTATTTTATGGTACAGAGGCTATGAACAGTATCAACCTCAGGAAAGTAGGAAGTTTGCAGATGGTATGGGGTTAATTGAGAAACAATTTAACTTCACTTAATTTTGGAAGAGTTGTTGCTTTACTAACATGTAATATTCTACTGACCCTCTGGTTGGTTTTAAAATATTAATGGAATCTATGCATGTTATTTTTATTACCAGCTGCAGACTTGAAAACACGAGATTGAAACACAAAGCTGTAAAAATTACATTTACGGTAATGGTCATTGATTCTAACTTTGGTTAAGACTAATCCGAAAATGACCAAACAATAAACATGTTGTGGATCTTTAGTTCCTCTTATCGAGTATTTTACTTTCGGAAAGAACGTTTTTATCCACAGGTTCTTTTCAGAGCTGATCTAGCAATCGAAGAGATGTGTCTATCGATTTTTATTCTTGGTTTGATAGGATAACAAACAAATTTCTTAGAGTACTTTGTCTGTTAGTTTATTCAATATATTTGTAAAGTAGATTCATAGCATAAAATATATAAAACTTATAACACCCCTCTGACTTGCTTGGTTCTTTAAATACTATTGCTGAATGCTATGGTCTAGTGACCATTCACATTTTGGGGCAGAGTCTTGGATTGCCATTGGCTTGAATGAACTGAGGGAATGTAATTGACAGAGAGAGTTGTGTACGGAAAAAAGGAAGATTTCAATCGTACGATTCATAGGTTCACCACAAACAATAAACAATGGCTTCAGTTTAAATATTGCAGGACAATCAAACAATTCTACATAACTTATCTGGCATTACAAATTCTCCCACTCAAAGTGCTTACTTATTAAGTTCTACTCGTTTTATCACATGCAGTCTTGCACGACGCTGTCAAATCTGTGTTGGAATTCCTGCAAATATTACGACTCTGTTCATCATACAAAGATTGCGACTTCGTCTAAATATGCATATTATTATGGTTTATATGGCCATATCGGACATATTATCTTCAGCTACAGTACCAATGGGAATTTACATGGGTGCATCTGTTGCACAAATAATTACTTTCAGTGATTACTGGGACACCATATGTATTACAAAGATATTCTTTGATATGGATATTTTCCTGGGATCTATGATAAGCTATGCAATGCTGTCTGTTGATAGGTAGGTAGTTATGTTTAATACAGGAATGCTTGTAACAAGTATTTCAGCCAATATCAGATCCATGGTAACGATTACCCAAAATCATACATTTATATTGTTTAATTAACAACTGCTGAGCATTAGGTCCGATGAACATGTATGTTTTTCTTTCTCAGCATTGGTTATTATGCGGATAGGTAATAATTTCATTCAGGTTTGTCTGTCTGCCTGTCTGTGTGTCTGTCTGTCCATCTTTCTGTGTGTCTGTCTGTTCAGGCTATAGCTTTTGAACCACTAAAGCTGGGAACCTCATTTTTAGTATGTAGATACATCATGACATATCTAGGTCAAGTTTGAGTATCAAGGTCATTGGGTCAAGGTCAAGGTCA
>JBCAUG010037275.1:0-10025 GCA_038406175.1 Haplosyllis leylae | reverse complement strand
TCTGCCCACTCCTCAGGATCTGGAAGCATTGCCAAAGTGTCTAAAAGTGGCACAAATAGCCTAAACCGTGCAATTTAGAAGATTCTGAGTGGGGAGTCAGTTCAACTCCTCACAAATACCTGAGAAGTTCCTGCTGTTTGCTATTATGACACTTAACAGTCTGATAGTTATTCTGGAGGTCCTACTTTCATAGGGTGCACCTCCCTTATATACTCAATACCTAACCACCAGAATATCAGTGCAACCACACAAAGTAGTCCCAGTGGGGTGTTGGAAACTTGGAAAGGATTGAGGCTATCTAGCACCTTTTGTGGTTAAACAAGCTATTGGAACACATTGTCTCAGTTTGCCACTAGTTTCATCTTGATTGGGCCAGTAGCTAGTACTGTGGGTGAGTGGGGAGTTGCCCAAGAACACAGTCTCACATGTCAAATGGTGATTGGTTGTACACATCATGCAATTTACTGATTGACTACTGGGGGAGGTGCATATGATGCAATGATGTTGATTGGATAACTACTGAGGAGTTGAATGGGTGGCACATGATTAGCACATGACCAGTGCATGTGAACTACGTGGAAGCGAGTAGGGAGTTGGCCAGTGGAGGATTGATGTTCTTTTGGCCATTGGAAGCCAAATATGCACACGGTTCACCTCCAACTCCTCAGTCTCGCAATTATATACACTCAACCTGTTACACAAAGAAATGCGTTCTTTATGTAAAAGAATTCTTTCCTAGTTTGCCTGCGGTCGTAGATAAAAATAGAATATAAAATAGTCATTCCTGTGGTTAGTCATAAGCATTTGGAGCATCGTCCCCCAAGAGGTCAGCGCAATGATATTTCACTATTGAATGGGCAATTTTATGTCTATAATTTCAAGCAAGAGGTTAAGGTAGAAAGAATGTTGACACAGACTTCAGATGATGGCGATGAGGGATCACTTTGGTATTATTGCAAACCACCAACTGTCCATCAAAGCAACCAGTACGTACAGCTGTGCAACAACACCCTGAAGTCAACAAGTTTGAAGATTATGTCTGCGAGTTGTGTCCACAATAACATCAATTGTTGATCACACGGAACTTTCCCACCAATTTCCTGCATGGATACCAAAATTGGTGGCAGTGGAACCTCATTGAAACTTATCTTCCCATCATTAATGTTCCCTATGCCATTTGATTGACCTAAATATTTACACTTCTTTCAAAACCAAGTTTGACAGTAGATTCCCATCATGGCGCTGTTGAACATTTATTTTAACACTTTCCAGTCGATGCCGTCTTCTCATTGAAAGGTTGGACTTTTCGTTGTATTTTTTGCCCTATATAAGTGAACTGACCAATGCAATATTTCCGTATTCACGGAAATTATCATGATTCCTGTGACGTCCGGCTATTCCCTCCACCTGAAAATTAAAAAATGAAGATATTAGATGTCTCCGAGTAATCTGGAAGCTCGTGTGACACCCAAGGCTGCACGGTTGCGTTTTAAATTGATAAGTAAGTACATGAGTAGGCATTAAACTTGCCCTAAAATAGATGAATAGAAATTGCTATTATCTTTAAAGTGGTCATGATTATTTGTGATGACGAAAATTATCAATGGAACACATTGTCACGTATTTTTTGAAACATCATAACGCGAAAGTAAACCAGTACAATGGATTATATACGTTCACAGAATTTGATAAAACTGAGTATCGGTGCAAGTCAAGAGAAGTCCAGGGGTCGCTTCGATGATCTTTTGATTTTTATATTAAATTTTGAGTTGATAAACTTAGGAAATGGAATGAGGTTATTATGATTGTAGTTTGGAGGTGATTTCTGGTACTTTATCTCTCTATGGTCGCAGTGGAATAAATGTTATTTTAATGCCAAAAAAAATGGAAGGAAAAAGTTGAGAACACATGGGGATCACAGGAAAAACACCGTGACTTGATAATACTTGGATGCACCAATCGGCTGGATGTTGCAGATCTTTTGGTTGAATTCAGGAAGTTGTATAAAACTTAATGTTTTTCAAGATCAAAATTTAGTTTCACATCACAGTCAGTTACAACTCTATGCCATGAACAGGATGGACAAGACAAACAATATAACTAAGAAATTTAATTTGGTATCCAAAATTAATACAACCAGTCAGTACTTCGATTTGAATACTATCCGTGGTTGCACTACTATTACCCGGCTTTTGTTTCGTATTCCTGTAGCATTTAGTAATGCTGTTGAGAAAACCAATACGGTAATAAAACTAAGTGACACAAAAAGAGACTGCTGCGTTACAACTCTGTTTTTCTCTGATGAATTCTCGAATTTCTAAGTAGACGGTGTATATCCACAAAAGACGTGTTTCTGGGGTTCCCCACTTTGAACATTTCAGCAAAATATATTTCCTTGAGATGAAAAGGAAAAGTAAGTGACGTAAAGAAGCAAGTGAAACCTTCCTCCTGACCTTGTTGACATACAGACAAAACATGGCAGCTTTATCTTGGTCCCAACTCTCTAAATGGTGAAAGGTAATTAGGTAAAGCAAATAGGGATTTCATTCAGTGGACTCTAGACATATTACACTGAAAAGCTACTCCTACATCCCACCTCTGTGTGATCCCAAAAGGGGACCCGCAATCAACTTAGTTGACAAGACAATTTAAGATAGAGCTGCAGTGGTTGGGGCAGCTCTGTGTTTTCCTGTTTATTTCATCACCGAATGAAGGTACCTCATGCTTTTAACGACATAGATGCAATCGTGATTCCATGCTGACATTTCAATGAGGTGTTGAGTGATAGAGATTTGATAATTATTCTGGTACCTTGGAAACGAGTTTTTCGTGCACAGCATCGCTTGCTCGTAATATTGTACTGAAACTCCGAATTCCCACCAGAGCTGTGGATTAGGAGGAATGGGTGTCAATTTTTAGTTTGTTCCATAAAAATGCAAATCATATCAAGGGCTGTTTTCCAAACAGTGATTTGAAAACTCTCGGAATATAGAGAGATTATTTATTTATATTTTTCACAATGTATTCTGCGTTTGAATTGATATCCCGAGTGATAAACATATTGATCAAATAGACGAGTCTGGCTGTGTAAAGTGACAAGTTGCTTTGTTGCTGTGGTCAGGACCAGTACAGCCAGATTAAAACTGTGAATTACTTCTCAGATTCACGTGATAAGGTTCAAACTATTGTGTTATATGACAAGATGAACCTGCAAAGAGAGACTAAATGTGTACAATTTAGAAACCGTCGATGAAGTTCCGTTGTCAAAAAAAGAAAAAATATGGAACTATTTAATGGTTGATCGTTTTATCAAAAAGTGTACAAGAATAAGAATCTGAATAATGGACAGAAGCCACGATCAACTGAATGAAAGCTAAGAATTCTGTTGTTTCGATGATATTTGTTTGCAGGTTACATCGTTACATTGCAGCAGTTACATCGGCCATGGGACAAAAGGGAAATCACAAGTTAAGTAATAATTTAAAATCACTTGGGTGATTTGCATCCCCAGTGTGCTCATGCAGAAATTGGCGATACCAACTTAAAATGCGCATTGTGAAACTTTAAGAAGTAATTAGACTTAAGAAACCCTGTGTATTGTTGATTTTCTATTGTTCTCGTATTAACGTTGATATTTTGGGCATTTCGAGATATGAGTTGCCGATTTTTATGTGAACTCAAAATTTTCAGAGCGCATAAAAGATTCACGCAATCTGCAATAAGTAGAAGTGCTTTCAGGCCTGAGATTGAAATTGAATTTCCTTGAAAGGTAGATTCTTCTCATTCTTGAATGGAATTTCTTGGAATGCACAGTAATAAGCAACTTAACCCGGAAATGGCCGATTGTATCTGTGTAGTTCCTGGCATATCTGGGCTGTACTACACCACATTTCCATTACAAAGAACAAAGGTTGCATTTGGTGGTAAGACAGCGGGGTCAGTAACGCTGAATTGCATTCTTCATTGCCGTTTCAATCAAGGTAGATTGGAAAGTCGCGCATACAGGTTTTAATCCTAAGAAGGTTCGCCAAATGAACCTAATAAAAGCAAAGCCTTGAGTCGTAAATTATGAAGAACATAAAGTAGGTCCCGATGATTTAATGTTTACGAACTTACAACTTTAACACGCATTAGATACAAAGATTTTTATCAAGGAAACTAGCATTCCTAAGACGGGCGTAGGTTTACTATTTGCATCCAAGAGAAAGGAAGACCTTGCATTTACATCAAGTCAATGAGGGACAATATGATGTAAAAAGTTTGTAGTCCATGGGACTGATAATAGATGTGCTATAAGAGACACAGTAGACAAGATAAATCAGAGTCTGTCTGAAGTCAAATACGGTTGAATTGAGGCGATGATATTGGGTCTATGATGTAAATGTCTGTAACAAGACATCTGAATGCACTGATCTAACTTTGACTGATTACTTGTCACGGTCTTGTAAAAGCGCATTCCTCATGTGACCAAAATGTTTCCCTTTCCTTTCCAGTGAAAACTGTAATATTGCAATGATGCTGTGAATACTTTGCCGACACATATCTAACTCAGGAATAACATAAACATATCAGTTGGATGCAAAATTTTCTGTCGTCACTAGGAATAACTTGCATTTTTACTGCAGGTTATCAAATGCCCAAATCTCTTGTATATTATTACACATATCGGTGTAATGATTCAAAAACATTCCGACTCCTACAAATACATGTAGTACAAGCAAATGGTGATGAAGATTGTGAAAACCTAATCATTTCCGTCCTCCACGTACTCATTTGGTTTAAATGACTTGGTCATTGATGCTGCGGCAAAAACCTTGTGGTCATAGACAGGAGAAACTGGACTACACTAAATTCCTGTCCTAATTGACCGATTGAGGAAATCCACTTGGTTTAAAAGATGAGTCTCGGGAGATCTGGTCAAAGAATCTGATGGGAACTAACCTATATTGGTCTAATATGATGTATTGAATAAATTTGTCTGGACTTCAAAATATTTCAGGATTTGTAAATATGGATCTTGAGCCCGTAATTTTATAAATTATGGACAACTATATTCAAACTATACAAGAGAGACCTAATCAATTCCTTGATCGGATTAGCAAGTTTTCTCCTCCGCCAGTCAATGGAATTTCTCGGTGTCCATCCGCCTAAAGGTTGTCCCCGGAGACTTGTACAAGGTACATTCAGAAGTGAGTTCAGTGACTTTACTAAACAAAATTCTGTTTTACATGACGATCGGATAACTACAAAAAGAAAATAGTAAACACATATCTAATCCGAAACATGCAGCACATCATTAAAGTGAAAACAACATACAAGGATTACTGAAGCATTATTTTGCTTATATTTGTGTTTCAAGTGAAATGTATTTTATTTAATTTGCTTAATTCCCAATCTGCTTTTGGGTTGAAGTACTCAATCTGTCACAACTACTTTGATGTCAAATTCATATCAAGTGCAAAATGAAAAAAATCATCCGGAAAAGAACTGTTAGAATTGTTAGATCTAAATGTTATTTATATCAGTTGTTCATCACCTGTCACTATTTCAAGCACAATATTATAACTATGATAAATATTAGTTTTGTGATCACCAACTTCAGACTGTTAGTTCACATAAATCACTTGGTTAGTTAGTAGGAGATTGGCGTCGTTAATGCATTTAATGTGTATCCTGATACCAATTTCTGTCTACGTCTGAGAGAAGTGACCACTGTATTTAGAACATATTTGGATCATACACTTTCGCAAGCTGATTTCTCTTGTGGAATAAGCATTATTACTCCCAACCGAGAATCATATTGCAAAACAACCACATCTCGCACACTTGACCCGTTTTTATCACCCATTTACGCCTACTTTCAAATCTAATTTCATCCTCTCCAATTCCTTTACCTAATCAGAACAGTAGGAATTCTCAATAGATGAATCTGAGAAGTAATTCACGGTTTTAATCTGGCGACATTAATCGAAAACATGACCCCCTGTGCATTTAGACAACCACCTCATGTCTTGATTAGCTGAGTGTTTTTGCAGGACATTTAAAGTTTTTTTGCGAATACAAATCACTGTTTGACACAATGGATGAAGTACTCGACTCTCCAGAGAAAACCCCGGGTTAAATTTTTAAATTGTTTTAAAATCAGTCTCATTGGGTAATTTTCCGACATGAAAAGTGTGTCAATGGAAAGGGTAATACTAAAAGACGTAGGCGATTGTAGAGCAACAGCGTTTGAGGTAGACCTGTGTTCACACCGAGAAAACGTGCAAGTGAAAGAGAAAGCGATTTCATTTGGGTAAAGGTTTCACGCCCATTTTCAAAAGAAATTCACTTTTGCCTAGTCTGAATGTAAAATGACAAAACATTTGTACCCTTTCGAAGCAGTGTCACTTTCGCTTTCTCCTTCGCTCGGCGTGAAAACATTTTTGCAGAAAAGTCGATTATTCCAGGTTCATGGGACTGATAACTCTTCAAACAAACTTTAACTAGAAGAAAATATATAGATCAACATTGGCAGATGAAAGAAGCAGAAAATTGAGAAAAAGACGAAAGATGACAAGTTCAAACTACAACTGTTAATCGGACAACAAATTTTAAAATGAAGACAAACCAGATTCCATGTAGATTCCATTGACTTCTTTGTAGCCAACATTTGTAGACCTGTGCATAGAGAGCTAACCCCCAGAACAATTCTGATTTGTTATTTTATTCCAGATTAATTAAGCGCAAGTTTGTTTTCCCCTATAATTCCCACACGTGCATAAAATAACAATTTCAGGCTATTACAATTTTCTCCATAGGTGAGATTTGTAGAATTGCTCCTGTTTTGGCGTGTGATCCAAACATACTAAAAAAATAAATCACGATATCTTGTAGCAAAAGTGCCGTTCAAAAAATCTGATTGGTGTTATGGGTTTTTCTTTCACTTCTCCAAGAACGAAAATGAAAGAAAAATCGAAAGCGGGTGGGGTTTTTAATTCTAGATTTCCGGGAGTGAATTGATCCACCTTCCTTTTCAAGGCATGCTATCTCATTTGCCTGAGTTTAATTAACATTCCTCTCGCAGAAGGAGGGCTGTACCTTTATTTCCAAATGAAATTTGTTGTGAGAGTAGAGACCGAATCGAACGGCAAAATGTGAAATCTGAGCGGCAAAGATATTTTGGGTTGTTCGCTCCAGATAACTTCAATCTCTGCCATGTGAATTTTGTGTTGTTCAAATTTACTTGTTATCTTTGCCTGCTGATAGATCATGCTTTTCATTGTTTGTGTCAAGAATCACGATCGTCACTGTGAATTTGTAAAGTGATAAGGCCAGAACAACAGAAATGCATTTAAAAATTGTGCTCTTTTGTGTTAAGAGACCCGGCCTATCTGCCACAGACTGCAATCCTTTTTTCCTCAATTTTTCACTTCACTTTCTTACAATTCTCTCTCTTGCTTCTGTTTTGTGATAATTAGATCTAAGTAATTGTAATTGTGTGTGTTGGCTTCGTTTTAGCGGTATCGAAGGAACAATATCCTGTCTATTTGTGTAAAATTGACTCTGTAACCTCACAAAAGGGCTACAAGGCAACAATGTCACAACCCTGGAAAGGGTATTAGCAATTTTTAAGAACAAAAAAAAATTCTAGTTTAAACAAGACAGCCTCCCACTAAAATTTGAAGTTGACAGATCTGGCAATTCCTATTTTGTCCTATGTTAATTTTTTTTACAGTCAGTAATAAATTTGGTGGAATATGCTAGCCAAACTTCTAATTAATATCATGTATTAAGATGTCACAAGTTGAACTGTGAGGAGATTGGCCTAAAACTTCACCTAAAAGGCCAGGCCATACAGGATCTGAGTCCTGCAGTGCAAACAAGCCATTTGTCTGTCTGCCTCCTCAAAGATCACTTGTGATGGTTATTTCCAGCCATTTGGGAGGAGGTTGTCACATGAAATGACATAATGTACCGTAGTGACATAGTGAACCAATCAGGATCCAGAGCAGTGATGTAATGTCTGGCCTGAGTACTGTACTCATGTGTGCTCATTCCCACCCCCTCAGTCTCCTAAGTGTGATAAAAACACTTCCAATCCTTTGGAAACACTGTCCAAACCTAGTTAAAATGGGTCTCCACCTGGGGAAAAGTGCAAAAGGCGATTTCTAACTCCTTTCCTTAAGGGGAACAATTTTCTGTGGTGTAGGAATATGAAGGTGCACCTGTCTGCCTATAAATGCCCTGAGCACCCATTGGTCCTCAGGAAAGGCAGGCTGGACACCAGACTATTCACATCAACCCCATTCAATAGGGACTTCTGAGGTATTTGAGGAGTTGGCTCCCATGGCTCTATGAGGCTGGAAATGCCCAGATTCATACAATCTGGCCATTCCCATCCCTCCTCTGAGTCAGCCATGTTGCCACCTCCTCATTCATGAATCTTTAATGTAAATTAACTTGCCACTAGTACAATGTAGTTTTCACAGTAAAAATGGTGATTGTGACTATAGAATATAATTATTGTGACTGCAGGGTTTTTCTGCTGAGCAAATGTCATCTACATTGAATTGTGCTGAATAGTCAATAAAGTGTTCAAGTACGAAGTCTGGTGTATTTCCTCTTGCTCTGAACCCCTCAAGAGAGGGAAATGAATTTCTTCCTGCTTTTACCCTAACTGTGGCCCAGTGCACAAACTGACACCCATGAACAACTGCTGTCACCCCCTGCGATTGCATGCTCTAGCTGCTAACCCCTCAAGGAGGTGAAATGAACTAAGACTGACAACCCTAAACATAAAACCCAGAATGGCTAGAATGGTAAAACTGGTGACAAAAAGAACTGACGTATCAAGATACAGCAGAGCCACATTAAGTGTAGGATTTTGTGTTTTTACAACAAACTAAAACTTGTATTTCGAACATATGTTACACATGTTATAACCACTCTTTCCCATTAAGTCATAAAATGAATTACCATGAAGTCATAAAGCTTCAAAGAGGATGAAAGGAATGCAGTGGAGGTGTTGGCAGGGGTTTGGATATAATTGAAATCTAAACCAAACATGTGTTGTGAGAATTACAATGAATAGCTTTTGTGAAAAAACATGAAATCCTACACTTAATGTGGCTCTGCTGTATGTACCAGAAAACATAACTGAAACTGAAAGACAAAAATGTCAGATCTGGTAGATCTGGCAATTACGGAAAATCACGATTACGAGGCAATGCGGGCCTTACTGATCAGGTCTAGATGTAGGGGACAGGGCAGGTCACCTACCTACCTGGCCTGATTGAAGGGCAGATCAGGGCAGATCACCTATTCACCTGGCGGGGGCTTGGTCACCTACCTATATGACTGGGGAGAGGGCAGGTGCCCCTTCCCCCTGAACAGAATGAAAGACAAATGTGAAAACATTACCTTCCCTCGTGCTACGTACGTGGTCGGTAAAAATTTAGCTCAGCATTTTGCAGCCTATTTTATTGGTGAATTTACGAGACACTGCCTAGAGGAGGTTTTGCCCCACGGTTAATCCCAGTATGCACATTGACGAAAATATTTAAAATGAACCCTGTAAGTGTTGGTTGGACAAGAGCGCATGACAAAAAACGTAACCAACGCGTAAACAGAGGTAGATCATCTGTTACCATTTTACCATTACTACACCAATAACTTCTAAGTCGGGGTCAGTCGTGGAATCGCATTGGAAATAACGTTTTAAATGTGCAAATTAAGTAAAGGGAAAGTACTGGCGTGTCATGTAAATCTAATTATCCTTGATCAGTAAATTGTTTTCAGATTTTGAGTGCAATGGAACATATTTGTCATTGATATTGACGAGAGCTTAAATCCTATTACTCTAATAAGATATCATCGTGATAAGTATTCCCGCAAACCTCGTTGTATCGAGACATTAGTTCTGTACCGCAATTGAAACGAGTTATACAGGTCGGGCACGGCTAAATCGAACACGGTTAATTCGAAGTTTCAACCAAGTCTTGGACACAACCCCTATCTTTTCAATGTTAAAAAATACTGTTAAT
>JBCAUG010037264.1:0-10025 GCA_038406175.1 Haplosyllis leylae | reverse complement strand
CAGATTCTCTCTCTTTCTGTATCCTAGTGACGTTGCTATGGAGATCTCCAAGGAGTTATGTGATGTCATTAGTACAATGTCTTTTGACGTTGTGTAACATTGTGGCCTTAAATTGAGTGAAATCTAATGTTGTGGCATCCAGGACTGTAAATTCTGGTATTTCTTGGGTATTCTGTATATTCTGTGTCTTCTCCTTTGTAACGTTGTGTGGCCAATATTGGAAATTTCATAGATTTGTTGATTTTCATTATATTTAGCCAAAATCTCTTTAAAAATCCTAAATCATTGTAGTTTCTTCAGTCTTCAATAGATCAGGTATGATTCAGTGTAGATTTTCCTTTTTTGAAGTGATTGTCTTGTTGTAGTTACAGTTGCTTAATTCCTGAATTCCTCACCACTTGGTATTCAAGCCACCTGGGTTCATTGTTCTCAAAATAAATATCCATGCTTCCTCAAGTCTTAATCTTCTATTTTTGTCACTTTCTTGGTCCAATATTGTAATTTCATATTCTTTTTCATTATTCAGGTTGATTCCAAAGTGTTGTGCAACAGGGTTGCCTGGGTGTCTATGGTAATTTCTGATATGACTTTCATGGCCTCGCATTCTGTTATTCACTGTTTGTGAAGATTCTCCTATGTATTTTTTGTTACAACATTTGCAGGTCAAACAGTATATGCAGTTTTCACTCTGGCAGTTAAAATAACCTCTGAGTTTGTGTGTGGTACTGTCTTTTGTCACGTTGTTGCTGTAATTGATTCTGTCACAAGTGGCACATTTTTTCTTTCTCACATCTTGGCAGGGTAGGCATCTGTATGCTGGATTTGTTGGTTTGTTGACTAAACCAGTGACAAGTAGATTTTTTAGGTTCTGGGATTTTCTGTATACTATTTGTGTGCCTTCATTATTGATTGGATTTCTTTTCATCCTGGCCAGTAGATATAAATATTTTAGGCTGATCTTTTTCATGTCTGGGTTTGAAGGATTGTAGGTGATGATGCATCTGATTCTGTTGTCTTCTTTTTTGGTTCTCTCCTTCAGCAGATCATCTCTGGAAATTTTTAGGATGTTTTGTACTGCTCTTTCCAAAATTGCTTCTGGATATTTTCTGTCTCTCAATTTCTTGATTATCATTTTAGATTCTGTGATGAAGTGTTCTTCTTTTGTGCAAATTCTTTTTGCTCTTACTAGGAGTCCATAGGGAATGGAATTTTTCTGTTGTAGTGGATGACAAGATGAGTAGTGAAGATATTGCTTATTATCAGTTGGTTTGTGATAGACTCGAGTCTTGAGCTGGTTGTCTTCTGTGTATGTAAAAGTGTCAAGGAAGGGGAGTCAAAAATCACTATGTTCTTCAGTAAATTTAATGCTGGGATGGAAGGTGTTTAGTTTCCTCAACATATTTTCCAGTTCTTTTTCACTGTAACTCCAAATCATAAAAATGTCATCGATGAATCTTAGCCAGATTCTTGGTTTCTGTGTTAGTTGTTCTAAGAATTCCTCTTCTAGTTCTGCCATGAATATTATAGCATATTTGGGGGCACATCTTGTACTCATTGCTGTGCCTGAAATTTGAAGGTAGATCTCATTGTTGAATTGAAAATAATTCTTTTTCAGGATGTGAGACAATAGTTGTTGAGATAGCTCTAGTTCCATTTTGGTGGCTCCATTTCTAGTAAGAAATCTTCTAACTCTTTCAATTCCATCTTCATGTGGTATATTTGTATATGGTGCCATCACGTCGACTGTTGCTATATATTCCCCTGGTTGAATCTGTAGTTGATTTATTACTTGTAAATAGTGTCCAGTATCCTTTATGTAGCTCCGAGCTAATTTTGAGTATTTCCTCAGAATTTCATCCACTAGTGTTGACATTGTTTCTGTGAGAGATCCAATACTGTTTATGATGGGTCTGCCTGGGTTGTTGGCTTTGTGTATTTTAGGCAGTAGGTAGAGGTTTGAAATTCTTGGGTGTTGTCTGTATAGGAGTTTGAAGGTGTCTTCATCTAGATAATCCTTGTTGGCTAGTTGTCTTAAATTTGTGTAGACTTCTCTGATGAATTCCTTTATTTTTTGTGAGGTTGTTCTAATTTTTCATAGTGTGTGGTGTTTGCTAGCTGTCTTTCCCCTTCCTTTATGTAATCTGTTTTGTTCATGATAACTATTGCTCCTCCTTTGTCTGCAGGTTTTATGATGATGTCTTGATTCTTCATTAATGTGTTTATAGCTCTCCTTTCCTGTTTTGTGGTGTTAAGTCTTAATTTTTGTTTCTGATGTAGTTGTGCTTCCAAATCATTCAGTACACTTATTTTATACCTCAAAATATTGGGATCCATAGCTGCATCATTGGGTTTCCAGCCTTTGGATGGTCTGAGAATTTTGTGTGGAGATTCTTCTTCAGAAGATGAGGCATCTGATTCTTCTTCCTGGTTTTTTATTTCGGCCTGATAAAGTATATGATGTAGTCTTAGTTTTCTTTCAAATAAAAGGAAATCCTGTACTATTTTAGCTTCATGTTCTCTTTGTGGTGTGGGTATGAAATTGAGTCCTTTATTTAAAATTGATTTTTCTGCCTTGGTGAGGATGTGGTTGCTAAGGTTAACTATTGCTGTCGATTTCTTCTGAAATCTTCTTTGTTTCTTTGTGGAAGTTGGATGTGAGAGTATTCTTGTGGTGATTGTACTTGTGGTATTCCTTGTGATGTTCCTGGTAGATCCTGTTGTTGTAAGCTCACTCTGCTGGTTCTTGGTCTTGGTTGTGCTTTCTTTTCCAAATCCTCTTTGGTTTGTTCTTCTATCCTTGATAGTGTCTCTCTGATGTGGGTCCATTCCGCTTCTGAGGCTTTCAATGATGTAATTCTTGTTTCAAGGTTTACTGTATTTTCTTTTGCTGTATTCTTGGTGATTTCCCACTGTTTTAGGAGTAATTTGGTGTAGTTTAGGGCTGCTGTGTTTGTGACTTCTTCCCACTCTATGATGAAATCAATATTCCTACTGTCAGGTATTCTGGGATTGACCTTGGGCCTGAGTCCTCATGGTAGATCTCTGTTTGTGATGGCTGTTTTTAGTAGCTCGATATGGTGTGAGGCTTTTACTGTGGATCTAGTCTGTTTGATTAGACAGGTTAGAAGAGTGCTCAATTCTGGTCTTAGGTGCTTCACTGGTTCTGGATCTGGTAGATTTGTGGTGGATGTTGATGTGTTCATGAAGTGTACACTTCTTGTTTCTTCTAATTTTTGGGACAGGATTTCAGTTGAAATTAGCTGTTCAGATATTGTAGTGTGACTGTCACTGGGTGAGGCAGGCTGACTGTGAAAGGTTGCTGTGGATGTTCCCTTATTCTTGTCCATTAACTTGGTTCTTGATCCGCAGCGATATGTTGGTTCTTAGGCCTTCTTTTCCGTGATTGTGTCTTGTTGTGGGTGCTTTCCTGGGCTCTCGCCTCTTCTCCTGGATCTTGTAGATGCAAGGTTATATTAGGTAAATAAATATAATACTCGATAATAACCCAACAGGAGTTGTAGCTTTAGATGTATGATGGGTCAAAACAAGATTTGGAATACACAGTTTAATTGATTTATTGATGGTACTAATTCGACATGTTTCACCTGTGGTGGCTTCATCAGGAATGGTTCAAGAGATTTCATGTCCTCGGTTATATTTAGTTTTGATATGCAAATTAGGGCCACATGCAAATTAGGGTTGATACTTACCAAAGCTGTTCAAATTATTTTACTTTCTAAATTTTGAGGCCAAAAGGGGATTAGGAAATGAAATTTCTTTGCATATGGAATAAAAGTATTAAAATGGTAATTTTTCTGAAATGAAAGTTAATAGATCTAGGTTGGGATTTTCTTCTATCAGTCCAACAAAGTATGGATTGCCAATAGTGTCTGTAATTATCCATTCATTATTTAAACTGACAGTTCTTTTCTCTTCTGCGTTGTTTTCTTCAATCTGGTTGATTAAAGGTTCAAATTCAGAAAATTCTTGATTCTCCAGATCTGTAAGGTGTAGGATGACAATATCTTCTTCAGGCATGTCTTCCGCGTTGATTGTAGGTTCTGACTTTGTACATTTTTATTAATTACAAACAATGTCAGAAAAAGTGAAAAGATATTGTTTGATACGTCTGTGAAGTTGTGGCGGATCGACCACTATCTCCACGACGTGGTAACTTATTATTTGGCAATTTTTTTCCGAAAACTGCACGAAAAGATAAGGCATCAGCAGAAAAGCCTTGCGGGCCCAGAAACGTGCTTCACACTGACCTTTCAGTTCTTTCGGAGAGAGATTTTATCAAAAGGGTATCATTTTTTAGATATTCAAAAAACCAAAGTCTGCATACATTACGACCTTCTTTCATCCAATTGTATACTTTCCGTCATAAGGAAACTCATACCTGAATTGTTTGTTAGTTGTTGCGTAGATAATAGAATTAAACGATGAATTAGCATGGGCGAAAGTAAGTGTCCAGAGATGAATGGAAAGTGGCATATTGTCGTTGCGATCAAATAGCTGAAATATTTTCAACACAAAGAGTACTCGTCGGTCTTCAGTTTTGTAAATTTTTGGCACATTAGATGGCATGGGCACGTATTAATGGCAGTTAAAATGCTTTCTTACTGTTATCAGTTTCTTTAACAATACTTTAAACATTCAAATCTTTTTGCGGATTTGCTTTCAATCGTCTCTGAGGGAAATTTACCGCCTTTCCTGAACATCGCATCTGTCGATGGTGTTTATTCCTTGCGAATCAACGTCATGGTTTTTATGGAATAAACCCAGTCAACAGATGCTGCGAACTCAGAGACAACCATCATCTTTATGCACGGAATAATGAAGGAAAAACCAAATTACTCACAGAAACCACTGTGTATGGGGCCCAGCAAAAGAAGTAAACCAGAAATATGATTGCAATTGTTCGAGCCAATTTGATAGATTCTTCCCTTTCCTTCTGAGCAGTCCGACTGCTGTTCACCTATGTGAGCAAAATACGGTTTTCGTTTCATTGTAGTAAAAACATATTTTTAGAAAGTAGTTACACAACCTCTTTGCTGATCTTCCTTTCTAGAGAATGTAATCAAACTGTCATCGTTGGAACTGTATTATAATTTTACAGAATATTTGTGCTGTGCACTTTTGTAGTCAACTAATAGTAGATTAGACGGCTTTTCAAGTGCGGCATGTAACGACTTCCAAAGTCTTGTTGACAAATATCCAGTTGCGAAAGAGAGATTCGTTTGGTTACTCCAAAACAGAGTCACATGATAATTATGCACGGAGAGCCTATAAAATTTGGCCAAAACACCAGAATCTAATAAACAAAGTGACCCTTCACAGAGTTACGAATGATGTTAGGTTTTAAGTAATGCCATGAATTTCAACAAAAAAAATTTGGTAAAGCACTCACATTATTTCTTGTCTTTCGAACGAAGAGAAATATCTGCAAGTAACAATAGAAAACCGTAACTCCAGTGAGAACTTCTGTGATCCCCCAGACCACGGGCATATACAAATTGTCGTGAAGTCTATCCCACAAGCATGCGTGTACTTTGTGGTCAAATCTGAAAACAGAACCATAAACTGCACCTCATCTTTGATATTATCATCATTATCATCATCAATCTGAAAGCTAAATATGATAAGTTTCTTACGCATAGTCACCAAGGTGCAGAAATGCGGGTATTTGCAGCACTGATGTCAAAAACCATAAAATGAGACATACCAGCAAAGTGTTGTTTCTTGTGTATACTCTCAAGTAAATCTGAAAGGATATGAAATGACGTCACTGACAAGCACCTATCATAAAGCATCAGAGCGCTTCTACCTGCTCCCCTAACCATTCCTGGAATATGTTTTTTGTTATTTATTTATGCCCCCATTCCAGAACCTAACAGTAACCCTAAAAACTAATATTAACTCTAACCCTAACCTACCCCTTAACTTACACTAATAATAAAAATAAACCACCAGTACAAAAATTGGAGCTCACAGAAATCCTAAAACTCATGTGTGTACACCCCACAGGGAAATGCTATACAAAGGAACTACAGATCAGGACTCCCCATGTCATTCGAAATAAATCAAAAATGAAAAAAAGATAAAAGTAAACATTATAGATTGGTCATAACAGCGACATTTCCTAATGACGTCAAGACGTCAGCAGAGGTACAAACAAATATGAACAAATATGTTACTATTTTTTTGACAGATGCTCATTGTTACGTACCCTACTGTCCAGGCATATGTGTATGTATCTATTGATGCTAATCATTACAATATTTAACATGGAAACAAGACACGACACTGTGCATATAAATCCTATTGTTTTACACAAAGCATCATTGTCATCAAACCACTGTTTGCCGTAAATTATACCTACAAAAGGCAAAAACAATTCACACGAGGTGGCGTACGATTACTCTCATCGCAACAAATGAGCTGTGCAGGACTCAAGGCAGTATTCACACTACAGTGTTTGTCAATGTAACAACCTCACCAGCTCCTACAGCCCATTGTAAGAATTAACAAATTGCAGTCGCAAATTGCACAGTGTGAATGGGCCTTTAGATACGTTGAGCTCAACGCATTTCTGAGTGTGATACCTACCAGTAATACTGAATGGATTGACAAACCCTGTGACACACAAATCTGCAACGGCCAAATTTGCTACAAACAAATTTCCGATTGTTCTTAATTTCTGAAACGAATACAAACACCAATGGTTCAGAAACGTATTACTTTTTACCTTGAAATATTATTTGCTTGATTTAGACGGCCAACCACATTTCAAACTACTTTTGAAATTCGTTTACAATTCGTTAATGTTTAAAAAGTACACGATAAACACTGTTCAATTTACTCACTTTTACTATGAGCAACGTTCCAATCACTAGAAAATTTCCAAGCGTTCCAGCGATCGTCAAGAATGATATAAAAGTTAAATACGGTATTGAAATAGTTTTATACTTGGTAACAAATTCATATCCAGAAGACAATCCTGAATTGTTTTCTAGTTTTCTGATAATGTCCAAGTCCATGTTATGTTTTGCTCAAGTTGTCAATGTTTGGTAGTAAGAGTTCATGACGACTTCGCAGAAACTAACCAAGATACAGTGTTATCTAATGCCTGTTGTGTGCGTTACTTTGCACAGATGTTACAATTTGTTTGAAAATGTTACAATTTTCAAAAATTAGATACATTTGAAACAAGGATCAAATGGGTGTGGTGTCTTTGAACCTGACAAAAAGAAAGAATGTTTCAGTCTTTATGTTGATTCATGGTAGTTCTTTGGAGAATAAAACTCAAAAGTTAAACTTGGCTAAAGTTTGCCTTTAATTTAATTTTAGCTTTGATTCACCGTTCAACTTGAAGTCAAGCTACTTTCATTTTCAGTTATATTAACCAATAATTGAACCACTAAATGTTTGCCCAACGATTACCCATACTTGTAATGCAGATGTAAGAATTAAAGCACGATACTAGTTTTTGTGAAGATCCAATCCAAAATAAAAAGCTCACTGTGTTAGCTCTCCATGGTGTTAAGTTTGTGCAAGACAATTGATTTAGATCTACTACGTTCTTTTTCTGTTGGAAATCAACTACAAGAAGATCAAACTTAAGTTGTGAGTTGCAGAAATAAGACAATTGAGTTTTTCACGATAGGCGATTCTGTCAGATTATCTGACAGATCTTTGCGTAGGGAAGAGCAAAAAAAATTGTCAAAAATTGCCCCCAGTGGGGTTTGAAACCAGGACCTACAGATCCTGAGACCAGTGCTCTACCCCTGAGCTAAGTCACTATTCGGTTGCCAGCCTGTATCTTCATGGCCTTTCTAAAGTCATGCTCTATTGATTCTAGAAATGAACAAAGTCCAACATGTGAAGTGGTGCATGAAACAAAGCTTACTTCAGAAATCTCCTGCCCAACAGATTCCTCCCTAGCTCAGGGGTAGAGCCTTGGTCTCAGGATCCAGAGGTCTTGGATTCAAACCCCACTGGGGGCAATTTATGGCATTTTTTTTTGCTCTTCCCCGTGCAAAGATCTGTCAGATAATCTGACAGAAACGGCTATCGTGAAAAACTCAAATTAAGGTTTTTCACGATACACGTTTCTGTCAGATTATCTGACAGATCTTCTTACAGGGAAGAGCAATAAAAATTTCGTCAAAAATTGCCCCCTGTGGAACCCAGGACCTCTGGATCATCACACCAATGCCTTACCAACTGCGCTTAATCACTATTTGGTTGTCTGTGTGAATCATTAAGGCCTTAATGTCTTTTTAGTGTCTTTTCTGCGAGTCTTTTCAAGTCAAGATTCAATGAATATGCTGCAGCACGTTCGATTGAGGGTTCAATTCCCACCAATGCTTGTACACATGTGCAAGTACGTAAATCAAAAAGGTTCGGCTACAATGCTGGCCACCAAGAGGTCAGCAGGTGTTGCTTTAGGGGTGAATATTAGGGACAGGCTGGAAAGCATGCAGGCTAGCAATCCAGCCTGAGTGTGAAACCAAGAGCAGATGTCACCAGAAGTCTAAAACAGTGGTATCAGTGGCCTCACAAAAAGGACTTGTGTACTATTTTTTTTTAAAAAAAGGGAAAGGTTAAATCAGTGCAAATTAGGAGAAATGACACTCATTTGCCCAAAAAGGTTATTATTTAAGATTGAAATAAAAAATACAAGAATACTAATTTATGAAAGTGAGCTTTTCTGTAAAAATATCAGTAAAAACTGCGTTTAAGTAGGGCTTCCTGTCCAGTCTCTCTGCAGTACTGAAGACCTACGTTAAGACTCTTTAAGATAATTACTTCAATAATTTTTTTCGGGTGTGTTATAGATCTACCTCGAAATGCTAAAATGCAGGTTGGATCTCACGAACATAAATAACCCTGAACCTGCAAATTTTTGTTAAATATATCTTTTTTTCCTGAACACTTTAAAATGTAAAAAATTCTCATGATGCCTGCTGTAAAACTTCAGTCAGAATCTTGTGAAACATGTACAAGTGTAGGTAGGAATTGGCAATTCAGTGCAGAAATCCAGAAATGTTGCCAACGGGAGGCAAAAAGAAAGTGCATGCTGTTTCATACTAACAGCCCAATAAAAGTTAACTCGCTGCCACATTTGAGAGAGGCTTTTATATCGCCATTAAGATTAGAAGTATGATGTTATTTGCGAATGAATATTTATTTGTAGCTGGCAAAATGTGGCCTCTCAACCTCCTGTAATTTGGCCAGCTCTAGCTACATCAAAACATTATCAAAATTTACCTCTATCCTCAGAAATTCTAGATCTGCAATTTTTCGTTCTTCAACATGTTCAAGGAACAACATCTGCTGAGGGACTCTTGAATTGGTACAAAATCCTCATTTGATATTTAAGATAAATGACTTCTGTTAACAAAGGGCAGCAGCAAACTAAAAAGCAAACCTTAATTTTGAGTTTCCCGATGAGCCAGACTGCCTAAAACAGCCAAAAGGGAATGAAGAAAAATAAATAAAAATCAAACAAGTAATCCAACAAAATTAAACTCAATCAATAAGAAAACATGAAAGAATAGAAGATCACCAGAAAAAAAAGCAAACTCAGTGAGAAACTAACTGCTACCCCACAGTTACTAACTGAAGCAAGAACAAATTATAAAGAAGATCTGATGTGTGATAAAAGGATAATATAATTCAGAAAAAGATGAAGAAGTAAAAGTAGCAAAGAGAAAGAAAGGAAAAATGAAAAAGGAAAGCAACACAAATAAATAACTAGATTCTATCATCTGTAATACACGTAAGACAGAATTTACCTATTAGAAAGGAAAATAATTTATTGCAACAGATGTGAAGTGGTAAAGAGGCAGAAGAGATAGCTGGCACTGCAAACCCTGCAAATTACCAGCTAAAAAGCCATGACTGAAGATAATAAAGAATAGTGGAAGAAGTACACCAAGAAATGAATCAGAAAATGAAATCTACTGAAGCTACCATGTAAAAGAAAGTATATGTTACTGGACTATAAAATCTCCAGAGAA
>JBCAUG010037253.1:0-10025 GCA_038406175.1 Haplosyllis leylae | reverse complement strand
TTTGACGCATTTTGTATAATTTCCGTAGATTCGCCGTCGACGTGTTCAATAGGTAACGGAGGCTGCACACACAAGTGTACCATGAGTAAGGTGGGGGCGATCTGTTCATGTCCCATCGGTTTCGAGCTCAACTCCACAGACAGAAAGAGCTGTGTTGGTCAGTACCGATTTTTTACTCTGCATTTCATTCTTTAGTTGATATTCTTGTTCACTTCTTTCTGATAAATGGTCTGTATGGGTACAATAAATTAGTACCAAATTTCTATCAGTAGTGTGTGATTCCCTGGCCTTCATTTTTGCGGGAAAACCTTCGAACTGGAAACCAATTATATTTTGGAAAATCCTAATGAAAACAAACATAGGAAACATATTTTAAAAGTGGATTGCTTTCAACGATATGGCAACTTGGGGAAATGAGCATGAAATGAGGATTCTATGAACAACAAAGACAAGCACCAGCATAAACTCATTTTTTATACTGCAGATTTCAACGAGTGCGATGTTGACGGAACCTGCAGCCAGAACTACCACAATACGAACGGCTCATACCACTGTTCCTGTGTGGAGGGCTACGAACTGAAGGCGGACGGAAGAGGCTGCTAGGCTCTGGGTGAGTACCACTATTCTATGCAGAGAGATTCCAATTCAAAGCATATGGGAGGGCTGCAATGCTCTGGGTTAAGTTCTGTTTACACTTAACGAGTGCGTTTGCGTCAACATCCATATTTGCATCAAGTTTTGTATTGAGTCAATGGTGATGCAAATGCACACGCAGAGAATGGGTTTAAACCCATTCTCTGCACCAACGTTTTCATCACCATTAACACTATGTTAAAGGTTAACGTTGATGCAAACGCAGACGTTAAGTGTAAACAGACCATTAGCAGAAGTGAAAACAGATGTTTTAACTGCAAAATCTTCCTCGGAATTGATATTAAATACTACAGTACAACGGGATTTCTCGTATGATAACGTTTTATTGCAAAGCGCATAAAAAGACTGGCTCTGGATCAAGAAACTAATATTCAGTTAGTTTGTAAGTCCAACTGTCAAATTGTAAATTCTTTAAAATTAACTTGATCATTTCCAGGAGGGGAACCAATGCTGATCTTCGCCAACAGAGTAGACATCAGAAAGATGCTGCCGGATAGAAAGGAGTACACCTCAATCCTGAACGGACTGAAGAACGCGATTGCACTTGATTTTCACCACGAGAAGGAACTCGTCTTTTGGTCCGACGTAACGTTAGATAAAATCAAGCGCGCCCATCTGAACGGAAGCAATGTCAGGGAAATCGTCAACACGGGATTGGAAAGTCCAGGTGCACAGTCTTCCATGAAATATAACTATCAATTATACAGGGTTGCCACGTGTCAGGGAAAAGAACAAAAACAAAATTTTCTCCAGGTCATGGAATTGTCAAAGAATTTTGAAAAAATGTGAGAGAATTTTGGCCATTTGACCAATGTCAGGGAATTGTCACGGAGTTTTGTCATGAATTTTGAACCAACTCAAATGTGGCAATCCTTTTTTATACCTTTCCAATTAACTACTACCATCTTTGCTTTTGGTGACTTCAGAATACTTCCTGGCATGCATGTTATAAACGTATGCCGGATTTACCTCAGGTTCAGGATCAGTTTTCAGGTTCAGGTTCAGTTTCAGTACACAACTGGCCAGATAATCAGCTGTGTACCACTAGTCTAGTTCCTTGGTTTATACAAATAGGTGTCGAGGACACAGGTAATTAGCCAGCCAGCTGTGTCCTCAGTGGGTATTTAGTCTAATGTTATTGCTTTGAAAAGACAGTACACAGTTGATTAGCTACCTAGCTGTGTCCTCTTCCCGGAAACTGAAGCTGAGAACTGATCCTGAACCTGAGGTGAGGGAGCGACAATTATAAACTTGCATCAGGTATTTTGTGTTTCCGTTCACAGGAGGTATTGCAGTAGACTGGACACATGACAAGTTGTTCTGGACTGACTCTGGAACCTCACGGATTGAAGTGGCGAATCTGGATGGAACCATGAGGAAAGTTCTCATCTGGGAGGATCTGGAGAAACCCAGAGCCATAGTGTCCCATCCAGGACAAGGGTGAGTAATAGAATTGCTTAAGAATCCCTTATTTTCCAGTTACAATCAATTTTATGTATCTTTAGTAATGAATAGTAATAAATTTAACATGGAATAACAAAGATCAACTGTGTGACATCATGAATTGAGGAATGCTGAAAATATATTTCTGTTCATCAATTATTTCCATATATTTTTGTGAAAACTGTAAACTAAATCATGTCTGACTGCCTTTCAGGACGATTTTCTGGACGGACTGGGGTAAGAAGCCGAAGATAGAGCGGTCAACGATGGACGGGAAGGATCGTCTGACCGTGGCCGACACGTCGCTCTTCTGGCCGAACGGTCTGACGGTGGACTACGCGGCATCTCGGCTCTACTGGGCCGACGCGAAACACCACGTCATCGAATGTGCGAACCTGGACGGGACCAACAGGAAAACTGTTATTGACCATGGTTCGTGAAACGCAAAAAATGAATTTAAACAATATATATAAGAATATCGCCTGTATCAATATGTGTTTATCAGTGGCTGTTTTAGTGGTTTCTCGTATGGGGCAGCGACAACCTATATTTTGCAAAAGATTCAAAATAACCCATCAAAAATATTTGGTCCCTAGGGGGTACCAAGCATGGGCGACCCCCTAGGATTACCAAAAATTATGCCTTGTGAATTGGATTGCTCTGAGACCTTTGACCTCCTATTTGATAATGAGCAAAGGTTTTACTGAAATAGTGGAAAGTTATTTCTCAGTGAAGTCACAATCGTTGCAATCATCCCTAAAAAGACCACAGAAAGAAGGTACACTGCTCAATAGCTTAACCTTCTTATTTTTCCCTCAGGGTTGCCGCATCCGTTCGCTTTGACGTTGTTTGAGGATGAGTTATACTGGACGGACTGGCACACGAAGAGTATCAACAAAGCGAATAAATTCTACGGGAACTCCGTGGAAACCGTTAAGAACAGACTCCACTTCCCCATGGACATACACACATTCCACCCACAGAGACAACCAGTCAGTAAGTGTGAAACAACTTTCTTGCATTTACTGGATGTGAAGAAGAGGGCCCCACAGCTAAAATCCTGCATGACTAGTTAAAAAAAATTAAAAAATTGCTTCTCAGCCTCAGCTGACCTTTTTTTTACCTTACCCAACTTTTGGATGCGCAAAAAATGCCTTGTGGTCTGAAACTTTTGTATGGACTATTGGAAAAATAAAATTCTGTAGGACTGAAAAATTTGAGTATCACCAAAATGAGACCGTGCTGCTTCAGAAATTTCAAAATTTCAAAAATGTGTTTAATTGTTGACCAATTGTTAGCTGATAACTACTTAATGTTGTGTTTCTGAAAGTAAATTAAGTTTAAGTCTAGTCAGTAATTTTGCTTCTTACTTTCAGCTAAGAATCGTTGTGTGAGTAACGGCGGGTGCAGCCATCTGTGTCTGGCGAATCTGGACTCACATACTTGCGCATGCCCAACAGGATTCATGCTGCTGCCGGATGGAATAACCTGCACTGAAAGTAAGTTCTTACACATGCATCAGATCTACTCGGTTGTGGGATGGACGCCATTCAAGCTTTAAGTTTTGTGAACAATCCCATCACCCTTTGCAATCCTTTTCATCCTTTCAGATTTGAGTACGTTTTTGTTGTTCTCCCGCCGCACTGACCTTCGTCGCATCTCGTTCGACACGTCCGAGAAGGCGGATATCGTGATCGAAGTGCAGGGTCTGAGCGGCGCCGTGGCGTTGGACTGGGACGCTGACACCGACTACTTGTACTGGTCGGATGTGACACTGGACGCCATTAGCAGGGCGCGCTGGGATGGAACGGGACAAGAGGTAAGACCCTCACAAAATTTTACCAATCAAATTAGATGTATATTAAAACGGCCTTCATTCCATCCAAGAATGTTATCCCTTAATTCCTTAACCAAGCAACCCAGTGATTTTCATTTTTTTTTATTCATGACTCGTAGAGTCACCTTATTGAATGGATCCTGAGTTTTGTCTTCATTTTCTCAGTCTTTACAAGCTGACGCCACTTTCCACCATGGACGAAAAAAAGGTACCAAAGTTAAAGAGGAGAGGAGGAGGGGGCATTGGAAAAGAGCCACTAAGTGAATTCTGTTGACACTTGATTTTGTTTTCTTTTTATTTACTTACAGAAGGTAGTGGGCAGCAGCCTGGAGAGCCCCGCGGGTCTTGCGATAGACTGGGTCAGTAAGAAGCTTTACTGGACAGACGCGGGTACCGACCGGATAGAGGTGGCGAACCTGGACGGGACGCAGAGAACGGTGCTCGTGTGGGAGGGACTCGACAGACCCAGGGATATACTCGTGGATCCCGTAGACGGGTGAGTTATGAACTATTAGTCTAAATCTTTGTAACATAATTCTACAAATAACTTCATGATAAGATCTCTAGATGTACATTCAATGAAAGTGGAACACAAAAGCAACACTATATGTCTTCCGCTTTAATTCTAATATCTCCCGTCAGAATGCAAGTTTGGAGACTTAAGAGACCTGTTCTCTGATTCTCGTCAAATGTGTCTCCTGAAAGATTTCTGGTGGATTTAAGAACAAATACATGTTTCATGAAACAAGGTTCCCGCCTGTAGGTACATGTATTGGACTGACTGGGGAGACGACCCTAAGATAGAGCGCGCGGGGATGGATGGGAAGGATAGACACGTGATAGTACGCAGTAACCTGACGTGGCCCAATGGTCTGGCGATCGACTACAGCGAACTGCGTCTCTACTGGGTGGACGCTGGAACCAAGAGGATCGAATACGCAGATTTAGACGGACAAAACAGACAGGTGAGAATCGTGGCCTGTTATCATTTGTTTTGGTTTGAATGAGTCTTCAGAGTTTTAGACGTGATTCTGGTCCTCCTACAATGTCCCATTATTGATCCGACGCCAAAGGTCCAGTCACACCAGCGATGATCGCGAAAGCAATTAATTTTTATTCAAAATTAAACTAAGCGAAGGAAATTTACCCAAGTGCCATCGACTGGAATCTGCTTGACAAGCCAGACAAAATAAAAAGCCTTGTTCTGACCTGCCAAACCTTAGCAAGTTGTGAAACAGTGGATTCCTCAGATTCACCTCTGGTGCGACATCTACTGACCTATTGGCGGCCAGCATGGCAGGCGAGCCTTTTTGACCCACGTACATGACATGTTACTGTTTAAAGCTGACCGCCTAAATGAGAGGCCGTGAAGAATGGGTTTTACTGTATTGTTACTTTCCGCAGACGTTGATAGAGAAGGACCTGCCGCACCCGTTCGGCCTCGCCCTGCACGATGACCGGGTGTACTGGACCGACTGGCAGGACAAGGCCATCAGCTTCGCTAACAAACGGGACGGAACCAACCGAGGCAAGCTGCGCACGGACCTCGAGGACTTGATGGACATCCACGTGTTCCACAGGCGACGGCAGCCAGGTGGGTCAGCGGAACCGGAAATTGTGGGTTGGGAAGTTTGGAGGGGAGGTATATCTCTCTTAGAAGAGGTTGGATTTTTGACATAACCGTTGGTCAAGTGGATCCTTTCCAGCAGAGGTTGAGGTTGAGATAGGACGCAAACAAAAACATACTCGACAGTCAAATCGAGTATATTTTTGAATCCCCACTTTTCATAACATACTCTATTTGACTGTTGAGTATGTTTAACATTTCAGTACTGCAGGATAGCAAACATACTCGACAGTTAAATTGAGGATGTTTTCGAAAAAAAAAATTGATTTAACTGTTGAGTATGTTATTTTCGCCGATATCTCAACCTCAATTTCAAGCTAAACAAGATCACTTGGTCAATTCGTTGGTCAAGCCGTTGATAGACTTATAGGAAACTGGACTCTCAATTTCCAGGTTAAGGGATACCTGTGCCATATACCAAATGCTTTCTTGTTTATTTTTTAGCTGAATCAGCATGTAATGTTGATAACGGTGGTTGTAGTCATCTGTGTTTGCTGGCTCCACCTCCTCGAGGTCACTCGTGTGTCTGTCCCACTGGTGTGCTGCTGGACAAAGACGGCAAGACTTGCAAAACTGGTACGTTTCTAACCTAATCTTGTTTTCCAACAATTGAAGCCACAGCATGCATTCAAATAAAAGTACTTCCTGCTAACCACGGTATTTTTGCAGCTTAAATTTACTTGCTGTACAAACCAACATGGAATGTCTTTCTGCCCATGATAAAATACTGGGTGGTACTTCACGAAGGTACTTGTACCTTTAAATGTAATTTTCCATTTATGTCTGAATGCAAACATAGTTATTTTTTTACAGGAATTTTGATTTCTCCATTGCAGTCATAAATGAAAGGAACCAGTCAAATGTTGATCCTCATGAATGTATACAATTTTAAGCAAAAAACCAGTCTACTTATGTTCACAAACATAAATTTGAACATAACTTTATGACAGTTAAATGGCTCTCCTAACTTTATGTTTGCATAATAACTTTTGAGAAATCAAAATTTATGTTAAAACCCAAACATAAGATTTATGTCAAACTACACCTAGCATAAGTGTTTGTGAAATACCACCCTGAATGCTAACATTGTGCAACTTTGTTTTAGCTGTGCCATGAAAACTTAAGCAGTACCATTGAAAAGTAATCCTCATATACCCATTGATTTCTAATTTCAAATTTACCAGCATCAGTTGGTGCAAATAAAGAATAAAACTGCAAATTAATGACAATGCAAAGTTAGCAATTATGTCAACATTACTAACTTTGTATGTTTGTGACAAACTCGAATGCATGAAAGGATAAGCATCTAGGTGGCTAGCTGAGCGTAGCCATGGAGGACAGCCAAAACAAAAAAATCCAATAAAAAACATAAATCTCCCCTAAATTCTATTCATTTCCAAACATACCTCTTTATCCATTGTTCTAACACAAAATGTGCTACCAAAAATTCCTGTTTTGGTTACCGCATACACCCGTTTCACAAAACTGCTGCTTGTGAAAATCAGCTTTTCCCATTTACCAATCCCTCCTTATTCCCAGTTACAAGACTCTCCAAAGGCAATTATACGGGATTAGACATGTGATCCCTTTTCCTTTTTCAATTTTCCATTTCGTAAGAACAGGACTTTCCGATGCAGACGGTTCTTGTCCAATTCTAAATAATTGTTCCTGTGGTGAAGTTAAACGTCATTCACAGAGAGAGAAAGCGATTTCGAAAGTGATAGCGATGCGAAAGCGCTGCGATCCACCCCGGCTTTGAAACCTAGGGTAAACATCAAGTTATGAGATATTTAGTGCCAAGAAATAGATGGCAAAGCCCATTAATTCACTTACGTTCTGTGGTTTGCTGCTTCCTTCTCGACGTCAAATTTTGGGAATTTTTTAGAAAGATGAGGAAAGAACTAATTACTAAGACAACCACCTGTTTTAGCATCTTTTTCATTTTGGTATTTTTCGCCTGGTTAGATGAGTTAGACTGAAATAACAATGCTCATAAGTTGGGCACCTGCTCAGGGGCTTTTTTATGTTTCAAACAATTATAAACTGTATTGACTTACACATGTCTTGAGAGCTGAGGAGACTTCAGGTCGAACGACACTTTGCCAAAAAATGTCAAATTAGAGGAAAGAAACTTTTTAAACAAAGATCATTGACAAAAGCAAATTTTGTCAAACTCGTATTCAATCTTATTCAAAGGGAATGGTCCTGTTCCGAAACCCTGAAAGTAACAAAGAATCGTGTGCGAAGTCACAGCTGTTGTAACCTGTGAAAGGTCAAAGCTTTCTCAATACACTTCATCTTCTCAATGGGGAAAGAGGTTAAAGCAGCAACGGTTTGGATTATTCTCGACTTAATTCTGCCTTAAATGGAATTCAGATCTCTTCCCCGTTGTCAAACTACATAGGAGGATAAAAAATATTTTCACCATTCTGATTTGTTGTAGAGATCAGTAGTATCTGTAGGTTTCCCACATGTGAACTGACCGTTTTGTCTAGTTTACATACCCAACAAAACAATCGGCTTTTATTACAAGAAACAAAAAAGTTCAACCCGTTTGTCATCTACTCTCTTGTTACAATCTCAGTTGCAAAAATATTGACATTGAACATTATTAAATATTAAAGCTCAATAATATCTGACAGTCGACTTGGATTGTCACTCTTAATCTGGAGAGCGATTCATCATCCAGTTACTGAGGTTGCTTCTATTTTTGGGCCAGACAAATCCTGAAAATCCTCGAGCAGAAAATTGATTTACATCCTGTACTTTTCGTTTCGACCTCCCATCAGATGCTGTTAGAAATGAAAGATTTGAGATTTAAGTCCAGAATTTTGTATTCCTAAAGGCCTGTTCACACCGAGCGACCCTGTTATGGATCATGTTACGTTGAAAGGCAAAATAGGTATGCAACCCATTCTGACCGTCATAGTACCCGTCAAAAAGATCAAAGGTGCCGCCCGTCAATGTTACGTTTACACTTGACAACAAACATCTTATGTCGTCAGAAATGGGTTACAAGGATACCAATGGCGCTATTCACACTTGACGACAAAGACAAAATGCAGCATTATCATTGGTGTGAATGGAATCAGTTTATGTCCACAAAAAAGTTGCCGCCAAGTGCGAAGTGCGAACGGTCCCTTAAAGTTATATTCACAATTGAAGTCAATGTTGCGCACTAGTTTTCTCCAAGAACAGATCGAAAGGTACTTATCACATTTCTCTTTATTTCTGCAGTGTCTACGAATACAAGGGTATTAAAATAATTGCTTTAACGTTCACATTAAATTAGATACGAAATTTGATCATTGAAACTGATATTTATATTCTACAATGCAATTTTACAAGTACAATGCTATGACACTACTGTTGCACTTAAGGAGGCTTCACTCAATTAAGTCAAAGTGATAGATCTTTATCTTACTTTGCATCATGATAGTCTATCATGTTTTGAATACAAATGAAGAATTTTTTACATAATTCACCAACCATTTTTGGGGAAATAGCCCTTGGTAGGAAACTATAACTTCTTATGAATTTCCCATAGAAAAATACAACAAATACCATAACTATTTCAATAGTAGATAAATTTTCACCAAACTCTTCAAGGTAGTCATAGTGTAACAGGTTGAATTAGATCAGATCATTTGATTATATACTGTGAAGGTTCTGGAGTTCTCAGTGAGCTCCCGACACATCTCCAACCCCCACCCAGCATTATACTCCTCCCTTCACATAGGTCCAGTGCACAAGCTAACACCCATGAACAACTGCTGTTGCCCCCTGAGATTAAAACACTAATACTCTGACAGGAGGAGCTCAGTTTTAGACTGGTACTGGGTAATCCATCCAAAGTAATAGTTGGTGACAATTAGCAAAATAACCTTTGAAACCAGCTTTAAAAAGATATATCACAAGGCAAAATTTCATGTAAGAGACTTTAAAAGTAATTTCCTTATTAAATAGCATAGTTGTGTGATGGATATTACCACAAGATGTAAATTTTGAATAAAATCATTTGTGACGGTTAATTGAAGCACCCTTAAAAGGTTCGAGGCAACAACAAATTATTCCCCTTCTTGCAGTTCCAACATGAAATATTTTGGCATTGACTAGCCTCGCCCATAAATCCCAAAGGCAAGATTAACCTTTGTTACATTTCACATTTAGGGAATTCCGCTTCCCTGATTTGGTTGATCAGCTGACTTCGAGTTTTTCATGATAAGATCACATTTACATTACAAGCCTGCATTCGCATGAAGAAGTTCAAAAAATTTTAAAATGTTGCCTCCAGTGGGTTTGAACTCACAGCACTGACCATCATTGGATCTAAGGTTGAATGCTTATCCAGATAGGCCACAGAGGCACGTGCTGCTTGGCAGACCTAAAACTAAAGTTTGTTTCATGCACCATTTCACATTTGAAAAATCATTAAAGCATGTCTGATGTAAATTCTGTCTTAAA
>JBCAUG010037242.1:0-10026 GCA_038406175.1 Haplosyllis leylae | reverse complement strand
CGATCTTGTTAGTCGTTATACATTACCATTTTTATTGGTTTGTTTCATGTCGCTCACGTCATGCTTGTAATGTATTCTATTCGAGATTTTTAATAAACATCCCAGTTGCAGATGACTGGCTTTGTCTAGGGGAGAATGTCACGGTGTGACCTTTTTGCACCCATCGTACCCAGTTCTTCGGTCTACTAGACCGAGGGAACGAGTACCAGCCATCGCCGTCGACACGACAGCTCTCGGAGCTGGTGTGTCAGAGGAGATGCTTTGGCCCCTACGGATGCGGGTTGGACACAACTTTTCATGTCTGTCATGCATGCGTAGTACTCCTCCCCAGGCCTATAAAAGGGGCTGCATTTGCCCAAGTCTGGGAGTCTGCTTAGTTCGGCCTCTCGTCTAACAGGCTCAACCCAGAAGTTGTCTACCCTCCAAGATCCCTTGTTGCAACATTCTTCTTGAGCGGCGAATCCGTCGCTCCCCACTGAGGTCTACAGCATTAACTTGAGTTGTCATTAGTCTTTTATTTGTCATCGACACTTGTTGTTTGCGACAAGTGGTTTTTCCGTTGTTACCGACAGATCGTATGCATTGTAGGGATTCGCTGAGCCCCACCTGGTATGACCGGTAATTCCATACGCCCCATTGCCATGGCCTAAGAGCCTCATGCGTAGAGAGGTTTGAGTAACTCCGAGACGTGAACCACCTCCGCCTGTCAAGTGACTAGTTATGCCGCACCCGTCTAGAAATTAATTGTCGTATGCAGCTAACAGCCCTGCTAGGTTAGAGTTGTCCACACGTATTAAGGTCGTCACCGTGAGGGATTCCAATCCGTTGTTATCCCTAGACAAGCAATTCTTCCCCAACCCCAGTTGTCCCATGAATGTCATGTGTGACCCGTGACATTTGATGTCCCTGGGTGGGCGATGTCATAGGATAGTCATCAGACTTGAACGACAGTTCCGGACTCGGTAGCGAAATCATCTCTTCTACGTGCCCAAGCGCACTTACTACAAAGGTCAAGCCAAGACTTGTCGGCTGAAAGATGTGGATTCTTTGTTGAGTGACGAGTTAGGCACAAGCCCGTCGTTCACATGGATATTCAACCACGGGGCCAGTGGCACTCCATCTTTACAGTTGATTCTAGAGGAAACTCTGTTGTCTCGACAGACACCGACAGTAGTCATCCGTGTTGGATTCAACAATTCACTCACCGTTGGAAAGACAAACATGTTGAAAGTGACAAAAGATGTGACCGAGGGCGTGACTGGAGAAGCCAGTACCCCTGGTAAAGGGCAGGACAAGGCAGCTTCTGAGGGAGGTGCTAGACCCAAAGAGGACGTAGGTCAAGGAGCCAAGAGCCTGGACCCCTGACAGGAAGATTTCCTGTTGATGGAGATGTCACCCCACAGGAGCCCATCTGCCCAGCACAACTGAGAGCGCTATGCCTTGCTCTTTGGTATTGAGAACGTGATGGTGCACCAGGACGGTCCAGGAACTCATCAGATTCCGTCGTACACCTGGACCAAGCCCATAATCACTGACATACTACAACCGACAGTTGAAGAAATGATGCAGGCCATCGTCTTGAATGACAGAGAATGCCTGATATTTTGTGGACCCAGGTCGAAGGGAGAAGGGCTCCCACATGACCGAGCCACATGCTATGCAGCGATGCTGCATAGAGAGACCACCACCTGGGTAGGATGCTGTGTGTGGATGCATTGCGTCCCCCGTACATTGAAGGATGCCAAGAATGACCTTCGACACTCTCAAGACTTCATCAGAGGTCAACATTTAGGGCGCATCTGACAGGAGCGTGCCGCAAGACAGCAAGCCGAAGAGGAGCAGTGACATTTGGAAAATTCCTATGCCAGTCCAAAGGAGGATTCGCCTAGAGGAAGGGGCTACACTCGACGAGCCGACTGATATGCCGCAGTGAAGATGCTTTGGGCCAGAATGCCAGAGGTTGGCCGGGTCAAACGCCACCATGATAGCTACACTGACTTGGATGCCGCAACACCCGAAGGAGGTAGGAATTGTCGAGGAACCCCAATGCCACAACGAGAAGCCATCTACGAATGACCTATTCAAGATTACCAAGAGGGACCCAGGGACAGAGGCTTCCCACTAGGGGCAGGTCATCTGCAGGATGTCCCGCAAGATTTCCGCGATCATTTCCACACCAAGCGTGTGAGAAATGCAGAGGAGTATGGGTTGGGGTCTTCTGACGGCGATTATGACTCGAGCAACGAAGACCCAGACGACATCGTCAAGTACGACACTGAACACTCAAGATATTCTACGGTTGCAGACTGAGACCGAAGGAGAAAGTGAGCTCGTCATCGAGCTAACCGTCATATGCGATGGGAGAGCCAGTGACATGGTGGAAGACGACCACCAAAGAAGTTAAGCCTACCAATATTCAGAGATTCGACCTCGGATTATGCAATCGCCTACGATGATTGGAAGAGCAACATGGACAACCTCATATGGGAAGGCCACGTGGCTAACCTGATCAGGGATTCCATCCTAAGTGCCTTAGAAGGAAGGCCTCGAGCAACAGCTTTGACCGCGTTGGAAGACAGGGATGGCTCCCTCAGATTGATAATGACGGTACTGGACGGAGTGTATGGCAGAGCAACGTCGTTCCGACAGCTTAGTAACAAGTTGAACAACATCTCTCAAGGAATGGGGAGTTGGCCAAAGATTATTATGAGCATGTCATCCAGATTCGACGTAAGTTATGGGAATTCCACACCCACATGTACCGGGAAGGCAACCTCGAACAACAGACGAAGGAGGCCTTCTTCAACAGCCTATGACCAGAATACCAGGCCATGGTGGTGCACCGTTGGGATGACCCACAGACGAGTATTACGGGGCTGTTGACGGCTGTTAGAGAATATGAAGAAAACCAAGAGAACAGTCATCGCACCCAAAGAGCAGAGTATGCCAGAGCGTACCCACCCTCTACGTTGAGGCCCACGTATGGCACACCTCAAACACAGAGCCATGAGCAACTGCAGGATGCTCAATGACAGAACCGCTACGCCCCTCGACAGGATCGGAATGCAGCCAACATTCATGTTGCGAACATTGAGGCGACAGTGCCACCTCCCGAGGACGACTATGCCTCTCTGTATGCCGACTACATTCCACAGTACATCGATTACAACAACCCAGATCAACACGAAGACCCAGAGCTAGAGTTGTACACCAACTTCTACGCCACCGCCATGCATCTGACGGACAACACGGAATGGCGTGACAACCGATGCTTCAATTGCAAAGAAACTGGACACTTCTGGCGTAATTGTCCTAAACCATTGAAGGAAGAGTTCCAGAAAATGAAAGACAGATTGGAACGACAGGAACAGTTAAACAGGAAAAGGGGCCCCGGTACCAAGGGAGGCCACATCCCCCACAACAACCTGTCACCAGCAACACCGGCAGCCGCTCCAGCAGTACTGGGCCCGCAGTAAAAGACCTTAGACACCCTCCCTACTGGAACGACAATCCCCGTGCACGTTGGTTAGGGCCTATGAATGTGGGCTACACCCTGATTGACGGACGGCGGGAGAAGGTGCTCATCGACAGTGGAGCCTGCAGCAACGCTGTCACCCCGGAGTATGTCAAGCGACATGAGCTCACGGTGGGACCCGTCAGCGATTTGGCCATGAACCCCTCATTGATACCAGTTTCAGGAATAGGAGGCCACATGACAGCCCTTGGTTATGTAGTTATCAACGTACAGATCAAGGGCATACCAAGCTATAACGAGGAAAAAGTAGCCCTGGTTATCCCAGATTTGTTGGGGATGGGACTGCACATGTCTGTCATCTTGGGAACGCCAACCATTCATCGTCTCTGCCGACAGATGAAGGAATCGGAAATGAAGACATCATCAGAAGAGTGGCAACATGCCTTGCTGAGCTATGAGCTCTCACAACAGGTACTCATCAAGTCCGTGACAATACCCATCGGCAACGCCAACGAGTATCCGACAAACACCGGGATAGATCCTTCAGATCTGGACGAAATCGTCCTGCTGAAGAAGAAAGTCACTATACCAGCGTTTGCGTCACAGATTGTAAATGCCAGGACAAAACACACGTACATGAAGGGACATCGATTGAATGTCATGATACAACCACCTTATCCAGAAGACAAGACAAACTTGCCCGTCGGGTTGTATGTCCAACGAGTGTACACCGAGTTGAAGGAAGGAAGTCAGAACGTGTCAATGGTCCTACGCAATGGCACCGGGAAACCTATCCATTTGGTGGTGGGAAGGCCGATAGGGCGAGTTGTTGCTGCCAACGCCATTCCCGATGCCATACTGTCGCCTGAGCTGGAAGCCAAGTTGCAGCAAGGGGCCAAGAAACCGAAGCCCTTGACGACAGCCCAATGACAGGAGTTGCTCATGAAAGTGCTAGACAGTGGAGGGAGTTTAGGGGAGCTAGGTTCGTGGCCGCCGGAGATAGCATTGAAGGCGAGGCAACTTCTTATGGAATTCCATCATATCTTCAGCCTGGAGCCTAACAAGATTGGATGTACGGATGCGACAGAGCACGTCATAGAGTTACTACCCGAGCAAGATGAACCATTTAAGGAGAGGTTTAGACGGATCGCCCCACACGAGGTCGAAGAAGTATGACAGCACATCCAGGAGATGCTGGACGGCAGAGCTATCCGACTGTCCCAGTCACCCTGGTGCAACGCCATCGTGCTCGTATGGAAGAAAGACGGATCCCTGAGATTCTGCATTGACTTCCGTCGATTGAATGCCAGGACGAAGAAGGATTCCCACCCTCTTCCCAGGGCACCGGAGACCCTTGAGTCATTAGTCGGCACTAAGTACTTTTTGACGATGGACCTTAAGAGTGGCTTTTGGCAAGTGAAGATGGCCGAGTCGTCGTGACAGTACACCACTTTCACCACCGGGAGCATGGGCATCTATGAATTCCTGCAAATGCCATACGGCTTGTGTAACGCACCAGCGACTTTTCAGCGCTTGATGCAAAACTGTTTAGGTGAGTTTAACTTGTCTTTCGCCCTAGTGTATCTCGACGATGTGATCGCACACTCGAAGACGCCTGAAGACCACCTGAAATGACTGCAAGCAGTATTCGACAGATTTGCTCATCATGGTCTGAAACTCAAGCCATCTAAATGTCACTTCTTCAAAGGGGAAATCACCCATCTTGGACACGAGGTCTCTGCAAAAGGAATGCTGCCTGGACAGAAAGGAGTCATGGTGATTGCCAAGATGGCTCCTCTGACGACAGTCACAGGAGTCAGAAGGTTTCTGGGCATGACAGGTTACTTCCGTCGTTTCATCAAAAACTATGCCCGGATCGCCAGACCGCTAAGCGACCTCACTGGATGTGAGAACACGAAGTTGAAGGGTCAAGAGATTGTCTTGCTGAAAGCGGCGCTAGAGGCATTCAACATACTCAAGAAGAAATGCATGACAGCACCGGTGTTGGCATTCACTGACCTGGAGAAACCCTTCCTGCTGGAGACAGATGCTTTGGGAGAAGGGCTCGGGGCCATTCTACAGCAATGACAGGAGGATGGGAAATACCACCCCGTTGCATATGCCAGTCGTACCCTGACAAGAAGCGAGAAGAATTATCACTCGTCAAAGCTGGAGTTCTTAGCACTGAAGTGGGCAGTGACAGAGCAGTTCAAAGAGTACCTGCTATACCAGTCCTTCACCGTCAGGACAGACAACAATCCCCTGATGTACATCCTTACCATGCTGAACCTTGATGTGACAGGACACCGTTGGGTCTCCGCGTTGGCGGACTTTGACATGAAGATCGAATACCTACATGGGGCTGACAATAAAGTGGCCAACACTTTGAGTAGGATGGAGGCTCGCCTAGATCAAAATGCAGCCGATGAGTTTCTGAAGTCTCTGAGCGATGACAAAGGAAGTGACGGGACTGACAACCTGGTCGGTAAAGAAAAGAAAGGAGAGGCGACCATTAGAACGAAAGTCGACAAAGATGCTGTCAACAAGCTTATCATGCATACAATGCACTACAAGGCGCCCCGGGCCGAAGTGGACAACCCCGCCTATTCGGCATGACACGAAGAAATTAACAAACAAGTGATGCTTGAATTGGTGGTGCTTGTTGCCCAAAAGACCTTCAAGCATAATCTAACGGGAATCAACTGGAGGGAACTCCAAAGACACGACCCCATAATTTGGCACGTCCTTGAGTGGCTGGATAGTCGAACTGCCAAGTTAAGGACAAAGAAGAGCAAAGATAAAGCGAACTTGCAACAACAAGTGGACGCACTGGTGTCCCAACAGATGCTGGAAGAGTACCTGCTCACAAAGACTAACCCATTCGACGAGAAAGTGTACAGTGATCGACAGAAGGATTTTGTTGTTGTCAATGACCTTCTATTCTTGTGTGATGCACCAAAAGATAGTACGGAAGAGGGTTTGCTTTTTGTCATACCTGCCTGTAAGTGACAGGCGGCTCTGGACCTGTGCCACTGTGACACGGGACACCAGGGTCACGACAGAACCTACTCCCTCTTGAAGGAGAGGTTCTGGTGGCCGAAGATGAGGATGCAGATGATGACAAGCATCCAGAACTGTGCCAAATGCAAGAAGTTCGAAGGCAAGGACCCTAAACTGCTGCTGTGTAATATTGCCGCGTCGGAGCCCATGGACCTTATTCATATCGACCTGGTCAGATTTGAGACGACAGTCGACACTAGGAAGAGACCTGTCATGAAGAAGGTATTAGTCATCGTCGACCACTTCTCCAGATATGTTCAAGCATACAATGTGGCAGACAAGAAGGCCTTCACGATCGCCAAGTGTTTATACGACAACTACTTTAGACACTTTGGTTTTCCCTGACGACTGCTGTCTGACCAAGGAACGGAATTCTGCAACAGCATTCTGAATGAAATGTGCTACTACTTAGGTGTAAAGAAACTTCGCTCGACACCCTATCATCCCCAGACCAATGGCACCATCGAAAGAGTCCACCAGACCCTGCGACGAAAGGTGGGGAAACTAGATAACAAAAGGAGGAAGAATTGGCCCGACCATCTTGGAGCCATTACACATGCCTACAACGGGACTAGATCCCAAGTCACTGGTTATTCGCCATACTTCTTGATGTTCGGGCGCAGACCCAGGCTGTCTGTTGATCTGCTGTTCCCGACATCTCATCAGCTACCTAATACTAAACACGTGAATGAATACGTCAAAGCACTTCACGACCGTCTCATAGAAGCAACGAAATTAGCACGCCTCTCGGTGAGTCAAGAAGCTGCAAGACATAAATGTCTCTATGACCGTAGAGCTGGAGTTGTCGAACTCCGCCCTGGAGACAAAGTCTTAGTACGACTGGATGGGTACAGAGGTGCTCGTCGGAAACTGAAAAACCGATGGGGAAGTAAACTACATACTGTGGTGCGATGTATTGTGGAAGACGTCCCCGCTTATGTGATTAGAAATGACAAAGGTGAAGAGAAGATCCTACATCGGGCACAACTGTTGCTGTGGTCGAGTGTAGAGGAAGAAGATGGACTGCAGATGACCGTCGCACAACTAACGATCTTTGCCTCCTTGTCGGGACTGGAGCCCCTACCTCAGGGTGTGAAAAGATGTAGAGTGCCCTACGAGTGGTCCTTTACAGGATTCGGCTTGAACCTGGCCAGTTTCCAGCCAACATTAGAAGCTTCAGAACCGAAGACAGAGCCAGTTGCTCTTGCGATGTCTGCAGGGATGCTGCCAACAGAAGGAGTTGGCCAACAGAATGAGACAGGGGAGGGAACCAACTTTACTTGCGATGATGACACTGTTCACTCGGAGGACGCTCCATCTTGAACAGGAACACACCGAGTATTGCCAATCCTTCTCATTCCAGAGGGGGAGAGAAACGGGTTGGGTCGTCTGTCGGAAGTGATGAGTGACCCTGTCTCAACGCACCCCTTTAGGCAATATGTCGGGGCAAGAGGGGCCACCTGTCGGGTCCAACAGGTCTCCGAGGGAGACAGAGGAATTGAAAACAAGGGATCAACAGATGGTCAGACGGCTCAATTTTTGCGGTTTTTTTTCTCTCTCCTTGCGCCGTGTACACACCAGCATGAGGGCATGCCTCTTTAAATGGGGGGAGGGGTTCATTGGCAAGTGACCCATACTATGTGACAAGAATGGTGGTAGAGGTCCCGTGACCCACAACAGTTGGAAGGCAGAAGACCCTCCCATTCCCCCTTACTACATTCGGCGAGGATGCACCGACATCCCAGTGGTTAACCCATGACGCAAACGGTAGACACTCTCGGTGTCGACAGGTGAAACTCACAAGACAAATGTACAAAGTGTAAATGCATTTATTTAATGAAATGAACAAATCTCTTTGACATGATAGCATACGACCTGGAATACAATAGTACACATAATCGAACACATACGGCACTGGTGTCACGACGAACGTCGTCCGACGTAAATAATGCATTAAGTCTTTATAAAAACCTGCTTAATAAGTTCCTTGTTGGTTAAAGCTTATCAAAATACATTCGTTTAAAAATACACTTGAGTAAACAATGACTAAAATAAACGGTCGCGATGGAATAATCCCGTCCATCTATAATAACTCACCTAATAACTGGAATAATTGTCGTCTCGACAGATGACTTGACAAGTAAAATCAGATCCAAAATAAACATACAATAACAGTCAAAAATTGTCTTTCGTGACAGAACCCTGTACAACATCAAGGCTTCATCGTTACTTCAAATCCTCTCCATGGTAGAAGGCAGTTCACCAGCCGCAAGACATCTCAATCGACACCTCCACCGAGGCGACAAATGTCATCACCCTTACGGCTTCTTAGCTTTCACAAACAGGTCCTTATGGTACTGTTTGGCATGGGCGATCATCTCTTCAGACTTTGTGGTGAAGAAGAAACAACCCATGAGCCGGCAGACAAGCCCTAGGTGCAAATGCACCCTGATGTGGTTATTAAGGGATTGGTTGTTCTGGCTTGAGTACAGACAAATGGGGCAAAAGCCCTCATTGTGTGGGGCCTGATGAGAGACTGACAACAGATTGAATAGCCCGTATAGACCTAGGAAATAGTCACACCCCCACCTGTTCGAACTCTCGCGGGTGATAAGGGAATCAGATTCCCCCGGCTTCACATAGACCTCGATGAAGAACTTTGGGACGAGGTCTAGGGCGTTGCTGCCGCCGACTGGTTTGGTGAGAATCTTTGTGCGAGCCTGACGGAAGGTTGCATAATGGGTCTTGGCTTTGGGTCTCTTGCGTTCTTTGGCCTCTAGCAGTTCAGCCTCCCAGGCATCAGCTTCATGGATGTTTAGATCGGGGCACTTCCCCAGCACCATTGTGATGTAGAGACTGTGGTCCTCCTGGAACCCTCCAGGGTTTGAAGTGTCGATCCCCTTCGACATTCAGTAGGTTAGCACGGCCCACTTGTCGTCCTTCCACGCCGACTCGAGGGTCTCTAGCCACCATTTCTCCAGGACTTTGGGATCGACGTGTCCTTAGAACGAGCAGGCTCAGAGTCGTCTGAGTCCTCCACAACAGCTGCCGACTTCTTTTTCTTCTGGGAACTCTTCCCTCCGCCCTTGGACTTGCTGGGCATCCCCTTTGGTGTCTTTGATTTCTTGGCGGGAGGACCGTCGCTGCTGCTGTCGTCAGCACCCGACGCTGCTTGGGAGCACGGAGCCATGTTGAACAGTGAGTGCAGCGCATCATAACCATTGTCCGGAGACACTGGCGGGTCAGTCTTGACTGTGCTGTGCTTCTCTGGGGAAGCTTTGTCATCTTCGTGTTTCTTGTGTTTGTGTCTGCGCTTCTTCGGCGTGTCAGCTTTGTCATCCAGTTTGGAGGTTCCGGGCTCGATGACGGCTGAATTCCCCTTGTCTGGCTTGGCAGGGGTCCCCTTTTTAGTTGGCTCCTTGGGTGCCTTGTAGGGAACTGTTTGATTGGGCTTCGGAGTCTTTGGAGATGGTGTGTCATCTTTCCCGGTC
>JBCAUG010037231.1:0-10027 GCA_038406175.1 Haplosyllis leylae | reverse complement strand
TCTGAGACTGCCATGGACTGACAGATTGGCTGAGTGGGTAAGGCAGTTAGGAATCCAAGTGATGGCTGCTGTTGTGACTTCAAATCCCACTGGAGGCAATTTTATTTTTATTAACCTTTTAAAACCCCCGATGTCACTTTCGTACAGAAATGTCACATTTGTGTTGAAAACGAAAAACCCGAATATATTAAAGGATTTGTGCGTCCTGTGTCAGACGATCCAAGCGCAAATGACAAGAAATGACTTTTTCATAAATAACCAACAATACAAAATTGACATTTCTGTCAACCACTTTTTCATGTTATCTTCCATCACCATTATCAAAAAAAAATTGAAAATGAAAAGGCCTTAATTACAGATCTACTGATTAATAATTACACATCAGAAATCTGGTGTGCCCATGTACAAGTGATAACCTCTCCCAAATTGAAAAACAATGTTGTCAGATGTGTTAACATTGCCAATGTTGTGTTATTGGTAAAAATCTCAGTCTAGTCTCACGTGATAAAATCAATTTCTCGCAGAAACCGGAAGTTCAGATCCTACCCCCTGTCCAGTTTGATTGACTGCTCCAGTTAAGGATGGAAACCGATCTATTATCAACACATGTATCCTACATGTCAACAGTTATTCATTACATTGGAATCTAGTAAATCCAGAAAATAGTAATGGGTGAAAAACTGTCCTCCCTCACGTATTAAGCTGTTGTGTTCTGCATGACAAGATCTGTCTGCTTTGTTGTGCAGTGGCTGACTTCTATTGCCATCGCCTTTGTAGATATATGAATATTAAATCTAAACTGGTATTTTACGGTTCATTTATGAAGTTTTACATGAATTCTCAAAACGGGATCAATAACCAGACACTAGTGAACAAAAGTCCGCACAAATTGCATGTGAAAAAAATGCTGAAACTACAGTGAATTAAAAACCCTTCAAATGGTGAAGGAATAAGGGACTTTAATTGCATCATTCCACATAGAAAATAAAGTCAAGTATTTTGTAAACACACGTAGTGTATAAAGAATCAAGGAACAAACTCAACAATGGTACTCAACAAATAATACAAAGGCTAAGAAATCAGATGGGCATGACAAACGTCTAAGAGAAATTGAGATAATAAGCGAAAATGGGCAACTAAAGACCATTGCATGTCAACACTGAAGACTTATCAGTTTCCCCCACATAGACAGGGCTTTGGGACCAGGAAATGATAGAAGATAAGAGCTCAGCTCAATACATTTTGTGGAGTTATGTTATTCATTCCATTAAATAAAGCTTTGGAAAAGGCTAAAATAGTAGTTATCCTTTGGCCATTTTATCCCGTTTGTTCTTACCACGAGAATACACATTCTACGTATACTTAGTTAACATTGGCGGATCTAAGGGGGCGCCAGGGACGTGCGCCCCCTGTGTCCCAATTATTTAATTTTCATGCAGTTTTTGGAAAAAATGTGGTCAAATAATAGGTTGGCGCCCCAAACTTGGGAGTTGGTGCCCCCCATCTGAGAAATCCTGGATCTACCACTAGTTACTAAGTGAGTTTATCCTGGGAATAGCGTCATTATTTTGGTAAAGCTACTTTTAAATCGTGATTAACAGGTGACTTTGCGAAACGTTTCACATTTTTTCTAAATTTCTAAATACGGAAAAAAGACTGTGTCCAAATCTTGTGCAGGTTGGTATTAAAATAGCATCAACTTCCAAGAATGTTTTCTCCAATTATGGCCATCGATGTTCTAATATTACAACAGGCATCTTTTTCTGTTAAATAATTGCCACGTGTCGGGAAATCACGTAACCTTACTTACAAAATGAGTTGTCTACGTGGTTGGCGCACTGTCGATTAGTAAAAAGGCTGAACATCAGCTTCCAATGAAATATAAAATGACGTTGCGTCCTTGACCCAATTGGTGGCACGTGCAATGAGTTGACGTTATGACGTCAAGGCAGCATTCTGTGTAAACAAATCCCAACCAATGAATGCAGCTTAACGTAGGCCTGCTTATCATAAAACTGCCAAGGCCCTTAACATCTATCCCAAGATGTTAAGGGCATATCGACTCAACCAATAAGGTGACTCCAACGAGCCACCAGTCCGAGTCAGTGCCCTATGCCATGTTATGGTTGACGTCCCGGATGCAACAAGAAAAGATTGTACTGTTTATTCAACTTAATCAAATGAAATGGAAATGACGACACTGAACATGTTTACTTGGGAACTTCAGCAATACACAACAATCCCTTATGTCAATACAGCTAAGAGGGAAAAGATGTTCTGTTGGATGAGTGCAAGATTCAAGTTGAAACAATTTTGATTTACCATAATGCTTTTGGAACCAATCACTTGTGTTCCTATTGCCTTCACCACCTGTTTAACCACAAAAACGACGTTTGAAATTCATTAATATTTTGAAGGAGCAGTTTTTCCTTTCACAATTCAAACCCAAAATTCATGAGCCTTTTCAGTCTGAGATGGCTTCTGAATTCCCACAGTCATTCAAAAGGTTTACCGGTTTGACTGATGGGTTCTGCTTCGATTATTTCCACAAATGTCTTATCCGAGAACCACTCAAAACATTTGACGGATACACAGCAGAGTCCAGTGAACAGTCCACATTAGGTCCCGTTTACAACAAGCTTCAGCGTCAACGCAGTGCCAACGCTGCGATGACGCTTGCGACATAGCCTTCATTGAAATCAATGACGTCACTGCAAAACCGGTTTCAACCCCATTCTGAAGTGACTTAATTGTGGTCAATGAGAGCTGTGTCACAAGAATCATCGCAGCGTTGACTCTGCATTGATGCTGACGCTTGGTGTAAATGGGCCCTAAGCAACCATGCTGGATTAACTTAATGCAGCAGTGACATTTACAAAGAAACTCTAACCAGGGAAACAGTATCAAAGCACAAATAGCAGGTGAAATTAAGCTCTGTTTACACATAACGTCTTCGTTTGCGTACGTCAACGTTTGCACTTAATTTTGTATTGAGTGAATGGTGATGCAAATGCATGCAGAAAATGAGTTTGAACCCATTCACTGCGTTAACGTTTGTGTTACCATCAACACAATGTTAAATTTGACGCAAACGTTGACATTGACGTAAACGCAAATGTTAAGTGTAAACAGACCATTACACTCCCGAACCCAGATCCCTGACACTTATCTCTTACAACTTGACAGTTTTTGTCGAAAGAAGAAACTAACTAAATCCCAGGCAATTTCATTCTGAAACTAATACCGTCTGCTTCAATGTACAGAGGCGATAATCCAAAGTATTTTATTCAAAACTATGCTTATGAAATGTCGTAAACGTGCTGTAGTAGAAGGGAAATCCGCCTAAGCAGAGTCAAAAAGCCGTTAATTTGACACGTGGGTTTCAAAGCTCAATCAGGGGGGATCAGCGTTGCGGATCACAGGTAAACTGGAAAAACAGAAAAATGAGAATTTCTCTTACAGTACTTTCACAACTGTTTTTAAAATATGCCTATACCCTAGATGTTTTGATTCATCAGTTTGTCTGCCTGGAATTTTCTGATGGCACTTTGCTGATTCTTCTAAACTTTTAAAAAAAACCATTTTGTCAATAAACTTGATTTAACTTCATTTAGGTTTTCTGCAATCAAATGTTTTTTTTAAAGTTGAGAAGAATTGGCAAAGTGCTGTCAGAAAATTCCAGGCAAACAAACTGATGAATCAAAACATCTAGCATATAGGCATATTTTAAAAACAGTTGTGAAAGTACTGTAAGAGAAATTCAAAGTTTTGTGTTTTTCTTAAAATTGATTCAAGTTCGTTAGGTCACATGCAATCCGCCGCGCTGATCCCCCTGTTAATGTCACCTTTTCCAGGCATTTTTATGAAAACAAAAACAGCCTTCTTTGAGAGTGAGTTAATATTTCAACGTGCGTCGTGTAAAACACCTGGAAGGCTACAGTTAAAGGCAAAATAATCGAACTGTCGCGGCACTTGTCTTGGATATTTCACAAAGGTATCAATTTAGACGAAGTCGGAAACAAATAAATCAAAGAAAGTTGCATTACAGGTTTGGCCCGGTTAATTCGAACACGGTTAATTCGAAGGCACGCTTAATTCAAACTTTCCCCCAAGTCTTTGCTCAGTGGCCTATCTTTTCAATGTTAAAAAAGACTGTTAATTCGAACACGGTTAATTCAAAGTTTCACTAATTCAAAGGGATTTCAAGACTAACTTAATTCGAAGTGGTTGTAGTTCGAAGTTTCAGGTAACTTAAAGAGAAGTTTATTGTAATTCGAGGGGGTACTGTAAGAAGCAATAACTACTACTTGTGTTAATTGCCACCCCAGAGCCTAATGGCAGTGCGTTCTTTTTTCTTTTATTTTTACAAATTTTGGGAGGACATAAATCCTTTTCCTGGGGCCACTGTTTTGGACTTGTGGTGACGGCTGCCCTGGGTTGTAAAAGCCAGGGTGGATTTCTCTTTTGCATGCTTTCTTCCCTGCACACTATTCCTTAGGGCTCGTTCACACTGTGCGATTTGTGACTGCGATTTGATTTTGCTTGTAATGGGATGTACATGAGCTACTGATGTTGTCGCAGTCGCACAGTGTGAACACTTCTGTTGAGTTCTGTGTAACTCATTTGTTGCGATAAGGGGAATCGAAGTCGCAATCATAAAAAATCGCACAGTGTGAATGAACCTTTATTGCTCAGATTCACCTCTGGTGTGATACCTGCTGACTGTATAGAGGCCAGCATGGCAGCTGAGCCTTTTTGATCCATGTACCTGCGGACGTGTCCACAAGCATTGGTGGAGGTTCGGGGCTCGAACCCACGACTGTCCGTGCGGCGAGCACAGCGCTGGAAACCATTCGGCCATTCCGACTCACAGTGCCTTCTTCGTATATGGGTATGCGGTCCCTGCAGATAAGCTTAGTCTCAGGCCACTGTGGTAATCTTATGAATAAGGGCAAACTCTTCTAAAGTAAGTATCGTACCTTGCATTACTGGAGTGATGTTATTGAACTTAATAGTGAATTAACCTACTTCTGGACATTGGATGAATTGATTGATAACTGATGACTTTCAGTTCTCAAGATGCTCAGCAGTGTTATTAATGCCTCAGATGTAGCAGGTCACAAAAGCTTTCGTGCAGGTAACGTAGGTAGGTAGGTAGGTGAAAAAACATAACTAAAGTATCGACACCTTTAAATCTTCAAAGTTCTCTTAGAGCAAAAGTACTTTGACCCATTAGACACGTGCCAACTTTGACCTTACACTGCCTGTCCGATTTCTTGTTTCCAATTCTGATATTCTTTCAGATTTTGTGGGTTGTGTGTAATATGCAGAAGGTATTAAAACTGCTCCAATTTTCTGATTCTTATTTTCCTTCAGATCTCATTGGGGTGTGTTTGTTTTTCTTGAGGTTGAGGTTGAGATATCGGCGAAAATAACATACTCGACAGTTAAATCGTGTATGTTATTTTACGATAACATACCTGATTTCACTGTCAGATATGTTATATTTCCTGTAGTACCAAAACATATAACATACACAACAGTGAAATCCGGTATGTTACAAAAATTTAACATAGTTGATTTGACTGTTGGGTATGTTGTAGGGCGATTTCTATCTCAACCTCAACCTCTGCTGGAAAGGATCCACTCATTGGGTGATGTATCCATTTGTTTCTGATATCAGAAAGAACATCGAAATCGGAAAGGGAAAGAAAAAATCAGACCGGCAGTGTGAACAAGCCGTTGAGAACACAACCAGATTTGAACTGCAAAGGCATTTTTGCCCATTAGACATGTTCCAGCCTCGACCTTAAGCACACAATCGAGTTTTCCCGTAATACACAAATTTGACAATGTTGCCATTTTTGTACAACTTCTAATGTAAATAAATTCGAAACAGTTAAGAACCTAATGACTTTTAAAGTAAATTTACATTGGTAATGGTGTTTTAAATTGTAGTAGATGTGATGAATTTCTCTATCTATCATATTTTCAAATTTAGGCAAACACAAAATTGTCAACATTGCTAACATTGTGTATTACGGTAAAACTCGAACGTTCTTATCAGTCTCTCGCAGATAGCTCTGAGACCTCTTATAGAGAGCATTGCGGGACAACTGTTCTTACATGACGTGATTTCATGACATTGTTGCTCCCTGCCATCCTCTTAGACTGTGATCGGTTCAAGTCTGGTTCCATGGAAATCGATGTCACTTTCGGTTTTCTTTTATGTATGCTATTCATCAAAGCTTAGGTTGGTTAACTCGACAGGTGGAAACAAGGGAATTGGATATAATACAATCAGTATAATGGTGAATCCTTTCCAGTAGAGGTTGAAGTTGAGACTTTTAGCAGAAGTTCGTCCCAAAAATATACTCGACAGTTAAATAGAGTGTGTTTTTTTGGGTCCATGTAAGTATTTACTTTTGAAAAACATTATTGATTTAACTGTCGAGTATGTTTCTTCTTGCCTGTGATACCTGCCCAAAAATGTACTTGATTTAACTGTTAAGTATGTTTTTCTTGCCTGCTGTACCTGTCCAAAAATGTACTCAATTTTACCATTAAGTATGTTTGGACCCAAAAACATACTCGATTGACTTATTGAGTATGTTATCAGATCGAATGTCTGCCAGAAATTTCAACCTCAACCTCAAGTAAAACAAAATCATATGTAATACCGAACCTCTTCAGCATAACCGCACACGGTGTGAAACAATGGATCCATTTTCCCCATTTGTTCGGAATTTAAGTCCTATTCGCACAGGATTTTCTTAATGTTAAGTCCAACGTTATCCGTTGAACCAACTTAAGTTGCTTTGTGTGTATTTTCCGGAATTGATTTCTTTCTAGAAATCTTCTTGTGAATCGCAGTCGAGTTTTTCACAGTGACAGAAAGTTGGCAATGTTGGCATTATTGCCAACTTTGTATTGTCATATATTTGCAGTTTTCTACTCCATTTGCACCAATTGATTTTGGTATATATGAAATTAAAAATCAAGGAATGTATGAGAATTACATTTCATGGATACAAGTTTTATTGGATGACTTGATTTTGAATGGCACAGCTAAAACGAAGTAGGCAATATTGTATTGTGGGGTAATTGTGAAAAACTCTAATGACTAAATTGATAGAGCCAGGACTGCCATGGGGACGGATGATCATACAGATTGACAGAAGAGAAATGAAACAGTAGCACAAGGGGGCAAGACTACTTCAATATATAATAGATGATGAGGGTACTCCAACTGAGATTTGAATAACATCCTATTACATGAAACTTTCCATTAAGCCTTGTTCACATGTAAAGGCACAGACCCAGACACCAATATTCGGACCGATAAAGTTTAGCTTTATGCTAATGGTGACGGGCTGAAATTCGGGCTAAATGGGTCTAGAACCCATTTACAGGGGGGTTCAGCGCGGCGGATCGCATACTATAAACACATCACAAATGAGCCCAAAATGATCGCAGATGAACAGTGATAAACCTCAATCAAGTTAAATCAACTTCATTAATGTTTAATGACTTAATTCAAATTAATTTAAGTTTAATTCTCTGTTAAATTAACTTAATTCAAATTGATTTAAGTTTAATTGACCTCATCTGCAATCAATTATAAAATTTTTCCTTTTTCAAAAGTTTTGAAAAAATTAGATATAATTTTAAAAATGTAAATATCTGAAAAAATAATACATAGAAGTGATTAGCATATAGACATATTTTTAAAACTAAATTATTAGGAAAAACATAAGAATGAATACTGAAGAGACAGAAAAAATACAGTAAAAAATAAACTTCAAAAAGAAATACTCCCATCTTCACTATAAATGAGTAAAATAAAAAAATAAATGTATCACATGCAAAATTTAATTCTTCTGAACAAAATGCAATAAAAAAGTTTTGGTGATGCCTTTCTATCAGATGGATCTTGACGGATTTAAATCAGACCATTTCCTCCTCTTGTACGGCCCATAAGAGTCAATGGTAATGAACTTCACATGCAATTTTTCATTGGTATGCGTTCCGCCGCGCTGATCCCCCAGTTGAGCTCGAATTTCGGTCTGATCCATTGGCACAATGCTAAACTTTAACGGTGTCTGTGTCTGTCTCGGCACGTGTGAATAAGCCTTACTAAATCGAGAATATTGTGTGTGCTTCTCTGGCGTTTCTTGATAAAAATAAAGAGCGCTGATTGGATTTGCTATTTATTACTGATAAAAAAGTTACCTAATATGTTGGTTACTCAGGAAAAGTCGATGAGTACTTGACGTTTGATGGCTCCCGTTGATTGGATATCATTTGTTTTATGCGCACAATCTTATGAAGGGCCGCGCAGTTAGTAGAACGTAAAAACGTTCTTATCAATCGCATTCCATACGACAGCTGCCGTTATCTTGAACTGGTCATGCAATGTTACCATTACCGCCAGATTGTTCCAAGAAGAAATGAACATCTGTTTCCGGTAAAGTCACTTCAACAAAACACTAGACGGAAGCAAAAATACGTCCAGAATGCATGGCTTGCAAACTTTGTTTCATTGTTTCGCAATCAGAAAAAAATGTACAGTGTGAATGAGCCTTTACATCTATTTTGAAAATTGCTTCAATAATGTACAGATTTATTAAGCAAATGGGTGATAATTTTCCTTTTAGCAACAGTCTGGAAAAAATGTGCAAATTCCCCTACCTAAAAGTAGCTTTGATCAGTTTTTACCCGCACGTTTCCTGAGAGATGGCTTCACAAAAGTAACAATTTCTGTTCGAGTTCATCTCAGTGAACGTCACCAACAAGCTATCAGATGAAACGTATCCTATTCTGTCTGTAAACAATATCAAATTGATTCGCTAAAAGAGAACAAATGTAATACTGAAAGTATTGGAAAGTCCGGCTAGTGGAGCAGACAATTCAAGACCGAACTAGACAACCATGTTCACAATGAACTGATGACGTCATGAACGTAGTCCAAATGCTGTCTTGTGACGTTGCAAAATGACGTCATGGCAGCATTCTGTGTAAATAAATCCCAACAAATGACTGGAGCATAAAGTAGGCCTACTTATCGTAAAACTACCAAGGCCAGAATGTTATGGCCAACACTCCCGGAATGTGACGCCCCCACCCCGATTGCAACATCTATGTTGACTCTAACGAACCAGCAAAAAAGCCACGAATCCAGTTCAGTGAATTGTTGTTACCGCCCGCGTACGTAGTACGACGGAAATGTAATATTTTTAGTTTGTCTGTCTGTCCACCGGGGGCGGAGGATGTACTCAGCCGACTTGTATGGGGAGGGGGTACTCAGCTGACTCGTATGGGGTGGGGGGGTACTCAGCTGGAGGGTGGGGGTACTCAGCCAGGGGATACTCAGCTGGGAGGAGGTAATCAGCCTAAGATAGCGCAGCAGAAGGAGCAATTGCTACGCAGTGGGTGGTATGCCTCTTGCATTCACGCAGGAGGACTTTCTTGTTACTGATAAAGTTTCGAATTTAATAAACTAAATTATTGCCTACACCTTCAAAAAATATCCCAACACTTTTTAAAGTTACTTTGTAAATGGGTAAATTAGAAGCTACATAAACTTTTGAAAAAAAGTTTTTCATTTCCTTCAGGCGATTAACTGACATCTTGGCATTCAAAACATCTCTAAGCTTAAGGTCTGTTTACACGTTCCAACACAGCGGCCGTCAACGTCACAGTCACTGTTAAAGTTTAACATTGTGCTTATGGTGACGGGCACTTTCAAAGGAAAAAGGGTGTGGAACCCATTTAGCCCTTCAAGCTGCCCGTCACCATTGACATAATGTTAAGCTTTGACATGGACTGCATAGGTGACGGGGACGGCATCAGAACGTGTAAATAGACCCTTATTACTTCTGAAGCTTTGCTTCAGAGAGTATTGTTTTGATACCTGCGGCAGACAGACATTGCCCCTCCACACCAAAACTTGCAGTGTCTGTGTGTGCATGTGTGTGTGTGTGGAGTAAAACTGAATGACCCCCTCATAAAACTGAATCAGACCCTA
>JBCAUG010037230.1:0-24182 GCA_038406175.1 Haplosyllis leylae | reverse complement strand
GAGGTGTCATGTGACCAGTGGCACATGACACCTCCGGGCCAATCACAATTCGCCCCATAGTGGCCCTATACTCTCTACAATTGCTTTTTATCCATGGGTAGTTCTCTCTTACAAATTTTGCTGATGTCAATTTAACTATGTCGAGGATACCTTGAACCATTTCATTTCAGTATATGATTGTTTAAGTGGCATACTGTGAAGCTCACGTACGGACCGTCAGGGTGTTGAAGCTAAATGTACAAAAATCATTACAAGCTTTCTTCATTAAATTGTTTTTCCATTTCATGGAATCATGAGGACACAGGTTGTTAGGTTCTTTTTTTGTGATAACGGTAATTGTTGGTCGTACAATATAAGATGAAATGCTTACAACTACCCTTGCATTCTTTTATCCTCAAATAAATGGGTTCATCACACACTTGGATCAGGAACAGAAGAATGAAAGGTGTCTTCCTCGGAAACAGGACATTTAGTTTGTTAGGAAAGGTGTAATCAAGCAACAAACAGGCACGTTAATATAGGGTAGACAGCATAATATCATCTGATCATCTCATGGTTTAAAAAATTTATGTATGACCTGGCAGCAAATCCAGAAATCTGGTAATGGGAAGATGGAAAAACTTTCCTTAAGTGAATCATGCACTCCATAGATTTTAAATGCTATTCTGACACAGCAATTTCATTCTGATTCAACTGTTACATGTGTTATGGTATGTATATTCTGTTCTGACCCAGAATCTAATTTAGATGAAAATGTACCTCTCATTAGGTAGCAATAAATAGATTTAAGGTTGCAGTACACAATTCTGACTTGTTTTGATATAACATTGGCTTCAAACAATTGGAAATTCATATTATTAAAATTTTGACAACGTCACTTCACGTAGAAAAAAGCGGAAATATGTTTCAGACATTGAATTTAAGCGATTTCGCTTGTAAAGTGGTTCCAGGTCAATTGTCAAGCAACATGCATCGGTTTTGCGTTCTCTTTCGTTTCTCGGTGTGAATACAGCACGATAAGGTAGCTAAGGTTGCAGAATCCACATTTTTTTTATTTTATCCTCAAAGGATTGAAATTAAATCATTTTTGGTCTTTAGATCGCACTTGTAGAAATGATATCCTGAAAATTGTTCCCATTTCTACCGGAAACTCTCATTAGAAAAAGATCACCTTTGTAGCATTCACTATTTCCAACAAACAATAAGTCAGTGTAAATCCTTTTTTCACATGATAACTTCATCAACGCTTGAGTACTTTGTACACATTTTCTGATAACACAAAAGGACTTCCATATCCAGAACATAATATCTGAGATGTAATTTGTCATTGTAAAGATGCATTACACATTCATTAAGTAATTCAGATGGTTATAAAAAGATATCAGACACAAGATGTCATTTACAACAGGAAAATGTTTTAAAAATATATGGATCCAGAATAAAATTGTTGAAACGTGAAACTTTATCCTGAACTTTCTTCAAATAAGTTACAGTAAAAAGCAAGCTTATTGACCTTGTTACTTGTAATACTGTCTCTGGGGATACCTTTCCATGTGGGAGAAACAAGGTATGTTTGGAATGATATCGGAGAAATCCCCATTGTCTCCCCATGCGCGTGCTGTCGCATCAGCTTCTGTTCTGGACCGTTTCCAGTACACTCAGACCTGAATCATTAACGTTACTAACGTATTTACTATACTGTCCTCGTTCATGCAACTCAGCAAATATGAGTGCACATCTTACAGTGAAGTCGGAAGTCATTGTCAAAGTGCAATACGATTGGCTTGTGTATTCTCTGTGTACTGTCTAACAGGTACTCAAGTGCGCTTCCGGAAAACATAAATGTAAAATCCGTCTTCTTCCCCATCATGGCGCATTAGAAAGCATCAAACTTTCGTTGTTAATTTTATATTTCGAAGAAGTATGAAACAGCACTCTAGTTTACAGGCTATCTTTCCTCAAGCAGCCTATAAAGACTACATAAATTGCGCGCAAGAGCCTATTGGTTGAACCACTTGAGTAATTCGATTGAGTGCAAGTGTAGATCTTCAGTGTACTGGCACTGATGTGAGCTGTGAACACTCTCCATTGAGTTTAGTGTTGCAGTGATAAGAGCTTCATTGAAATAAAACGCAACATCCAAGTGGTTAGCTATATTTCCGAAGTGGTTGGCTTGACTTCGCGTAAAATATTAATTTATATTTTCGTTCAGATTTGTATCAGAAATAGCTGAAAGACCAAGTGGAATTTATATTTTATTGTAACAATGGATACCAATTATTGCGATGAGACAATGAACACAACATTTAAAGTTGACATACTGACTAAAATGCTTGAAGTTTCACCAAACCTGAAACAGAAAATGATTACAAATGAAAACGATAAAATAACTTTAAATATTGGAGGCTCACGGTTTGAAACAAGAATGTCACAGTTTGCCAATATTCCTGGGTCAAGATTACATGGACTGTCAGTTCTTCAAAAGGCAGATATCTCTTACGATAAGTTCAAGGATGAGTATTACTTCGACAGAAATGGTGCTCTTTTTCCTTTCATACTGGATTTACACAGGTAAGAAGTCCCTGGGTTAATACTCGCTTGGGGACTTGTACTTTTCGATTGTTTTCCAGTCTGAATTGGTTGCGGAACTGACTAGTCGACTCACACCATCTCAAACTATAATTGTTCCGAACTGATCAATTTGACACCTCAAATTCTTTGAAGTCTGTGAGAAGTCATTTGGCATGGACGTGGCAAATTTACTAATGGATAGAATTTTTCCAAAGACTTACTGTGGTATGAAATGTTTCGTGCTGTATTTTTCGGGAAAAATGTTCCTAAGTGTTTAGTTTGCGTCTAGTCTGGAACATGACATGAGACTAGATATCTGGGGTAGGGGTTTACGAGTACTAGACCAAACAGCCATAGGTTGATTTTCAAAAGTTAAATGGCAAGAGCCTATATTTAAAAAGAGGAGGTTTTACATTACACGTGGTACTATTGTTGAGGAAGCAAAATGTCCACGTTACAGACTACAAAAAAATAAGAATTTCTAAGAAGACTAATTACCATCCGCATATGCGGATAGGTAATAATTTCAGTCAGGTCTGTCTGTCTGTCTGTCTGTGTGTGTGTGTCTGTCTGTCTGTCCATCTGTCTGTCTGTCTGTCTGTTCAGGCTATAACTTTTGAACCGCTAAAGCTGGGAACCTCATTTTTAGTATGTAGATACATCTTGACCATATCTAGGTCAAGTTTGAGTATCAAGGTCATTGGGTCAAGGTCAAGGTCAAATAAAAAACAGACATATTTTTACCTAATCATTACTTCTGTTTGCAAATACTCCACTCAAACTTACTTAAAAGGTCAAGGTCATCCAAAGGTCAAGGTCAAGGCTACTCAGTATCAAGGTCAAATGAAAGGAAATCAATTGTTTCTCTATTTGTAAATGACTTTTGTGATCTATGTGCTATGCGGATGGTATGCCTTCGACTGAAGGCATTCTTGTTTGTTGATAGTTTCCTCATAGACACCAGGGATAATTAAACCTTTGATTGACAAATGCTAGAAAACTAATTGAAGGCATCCGAATCATTTCTGAGACACAATTCTCAAAACACAGTTTTTAACAACAAAAGACCGGGTTCTTCTTTCTTTGTGTTTACATCTCGTGCACCCACAGCCAGGTTAGATACAATCTCCACCTGTTCGTTGAGTGGTAAGATCGGATCCCATGCTCCTACAGGTGGTAATATCAGCACAGAAATATCTGTAAAACACTGAACTCTCTGTCGAGTGATTCCATTTGTAAAAAAAAAGCAAACATTTTACACACAATCACCTGTTTCTGTGAAAAGCAATGAAGATAGTTAATCATTTTCAGGCGAGATATTTTTGGATCATTTTGGTGAAACATCCCACTTTGCTTGAATTGAAATGATTCCTGATCTTTTTTTATGTTTGTCAAACAATGCATATATATAAAACGCATTTATAAAATAGGTTGGATAGAAAACGAACAAATTATTTAAGAAATGTAAATGAAAAATTCTAAATTTGTTGTAAATACAAATGTACTTTTTATTAAACATTTTATTTACAAAACAAGAAGATGTGCACAGGAAAAATAGTCATAACATAAATTTAAATTGTATTTACAAAGGAAAACTAAGTTCACGGGCACCAATGGGAACAAAGTGTTATCTAAAGTTCAAATACGTTATAAGAAACCCAATTAAAAGCTATTATATTTTTGCAAAGACTAAAGAATAACATCATCCTAGTGAAAGAGTAATTTTGTAAGAGTAATGTGGTATTCTCTTCCTGATCGAACCATTTCACGTTGAGTTTTTCTGATGTGTTTTTTTCCTCAGAAATGTTTCCATGCATATTACATTTCGGTCGATTGTAGAAGAACCCTGTTTATCTCATTCAACATTATTTTTTCAGAAATCCAGAGAGTGAGTTCCATTTTCCGCACTGCATTTGTGGACCTATCGTTCAAAGAGAGCTGAAGTACTGGAATATCAGCGATGATAGGATTGCGTCTTGCTGCTGGAAATTCTACAGGTATTTTCAGAAGTATTTATTAGTGGTCACATTGAGATTGAATAAAATCCTTTTACAAGTTGCTGCAGAATGGTAGAGGTAGTTTTTTGTTGAAATATTTTACCCAAGGTTTGGACAGAGAGTTTCTTAATTTTGCAGAATGTTGATTTAAATCCCCTAACTCTGTACATCCTTTTTGCAGAGAATTTGAAGATGAAAAAGAAACACTTGATGAGCTAGATGGAGCGTTCACTGGCAAAAAAATACTCAAATTCGCAAAATCATATGAACCAGAAGGAAAGATTTGCTGGAAACGGGGAGAAAGGTTGAGAGAACGCTTGTGGGACTTTTTTGAAAACCCTTCCTCTTCACTTGCTGCCAAGGTACATACAGAAAAAGTATCTATCGAGAAAGAATAGATAGACAGACAGACAGACAAAGGAAAAAAAGAAAGATAGAAACAAAAAATAGCAATTGATCAAACAAAGAATAAAACTATAATATTTTGCACAAAATGTAAGCATAAATGTTATGGCGATCTTTTTTTTGTATTCGACAGATCTGGGCTTATTTCTTCATTCTGTTGGTTTTGACATCATCGATTCTTGCCGTCATTGACACACACCCTTCATTCAGAGTTCCTACTAGTTCCAATATGAGTATACATTTCAAATTCAACATTACAAATCCAAAGGCAATCCAACTCAGTGAGACCAGAGTACATCCAGGAGTGAAAATTACATGTGACGTTATAACTTTCGTGTTTCTTGTCGAACTTCTTGTCAGATTCGCAATCTGTCCTTCCAAATGCGACTTCTTTAAGTCATTCTTCAACATATTTGACATTATATCTGTGGTACCATCCAGTGCTTTAACTTTGGTTAAATTGGTTAAAGTTGACCTGTGGAAGCACTACAGCACTTTTACCGCCTACATGTTCTCGGCAACGTTCAGAGTACTCAGGATAGTACGAATATTCAAGATTATCAGACATAATAAAGGATTGCAACTGATTGTCCTCGCCATCAAAGCCAGTGGGAATGAAATATTACTTCTCTTCACTCTGATGGGAATTGGTAAGTCATCCTCAGTAGAATCTTATTGAAAAGTGTCTGTATTTTTAAAACTCCAAAACTGGAGGGTTTCTTATATAATCTGCCTACATTCTCTTAGTGTCCGATTACAAAGACATATTCATAATTGTAGGTATGCTGATATTTTCTGTGATGATATTCCACGCACAAATAACGGAAAATGACCAGTTTGAAACAGTTCCTGCTGGATTATGGTGGAGTATCATCACCATGACAACAGTGGGATACGGTGATATGGTACCTACAACTACCATGGGCAGGTGAGCCTTGTCCGTGTAAAGCTTTTTTTCTGTATTTGTCTCCCTTACAAAGAGTTTAGTTACACTAGTACCCAACTTACCCCAGTCAACCTGCAGAAACTTCAGTAAATTCCGTCTTTTTCGATGAGATCAAAGAATTCTGACATTTCATTTACAATGGTGGTCTTTCGGAAATTCTATTTTAATCATAAAGGAATGACCATGCATTTATCTCAAAAATGATACTGCACAATTACGTTTAATATAAAAGAACATCCAAGAGATGTTTGAATTTTCCAGCAAGCTGCCACATATCATGCAAGAAATCTGCGAATTTCAGAGCCATTCTTTGGAGGCCATAAAAAATCTTGGAATATCTGAAATATCCTTGAAAAAAGCAGAATTCACTGGAGTTCCTCCAGATTGCCATTGTAAGACCGTCCAAGCGAGAGCCTTGCCGGTAGCGCTGCCACTTGGAAAATGGGTATGGGACCCATTTGCAAGCGGTATCTCTAGCAGCAACTCGCGCGGCATCACTTGGTGTGAATGGTGTAATTGATATCAATGTATTCCTTTCCAAGCAGTGCTGCTAGCAGTAACGCTAGTGGCAACTATCTCGCTCGGTGTGAATATACCCTACCTTACTAGGTTGTACATTTTAAAACCGAAAGTTACAATTTTGTTCACAATAGTGTTAAAATCAAGACTGCGCTTGTTATGATTTTCAGGTGTATAGGAATACTGTGTGCCATTACTGGTATGATAATCACAGGACTGCCCATACCAATTGTCGCTTCCAACTTCAACCACTATTACAAATGTGCCCAACTGAGGAACAACATGGAGCAAAGGAACAAGAAATCTAGACATTGCTATTCAATATCAGTGTAATACAAAAAGTCATATCATAATCGATAACTTTTGTACCAGACATTTATTTATTTAATAATCGAGCTATCTGTTTCCGCTGTTTAATTTATTGTGTTTCAATTTACGACAATAAATTCTGTTATGAATTTAAATTGTGGGGAATAAATCGATAATAAAGCTAATCGAGGCAATTTCCAATGAAAGGATGTGGTGGCTCCGATGAGAGCCGAATATTGTACAATTCTGCACTATTGCTGCTCGAATTCTAGAAAGCTCTCAGTATGAGAGACTGTATCGTTATTAATTGTTAGAGTTTCTTCAGTAGTCTCAGCGTCACTGGAACTCTGCTCCTCGTCATCTGAAAACAGATAGGATCCTTCATAGTTGATATCATCATCCAAACTGAGATCTCCACCAGAGGCTTCACCTTGGTGTTCAAAGCTCTCATCCATAAGACCATCATTCCAAGCGATCCCGTTCATATTAAGCAAGTCTGCTTCGAGGTTTTCAATGACTTCCGCCTTCTCATAAGCGTAGGCAAAAAACATGTGGCGGACACCTTCAAGAGTCGACAGTCTCGTTTGCAGGATGTATCTCTGTAGAGCATCTCCACGTTTCTTGGCTCTTTTGTAACGTATCTGCCCTGCCTCAATGCAACTGGCAAGCAACACCAGTTGCTGACAGGCCACCTGGAATTTGTGACGGACATCTCTAAGATTATGAATCCTTGCTCTAGGATGGCTTATGTCCAGTATGGCTGGTATATATCTGCGAAATGGTTGGACTCTGGCTGCTGCTGCAAATTCTTGCGCGGGATGGTGTTCCTGGTTCTGATTTGGATCTTCATGGCCTTCTTGTGCATAAACATGTGGAGCCTGGTCAGGTCCTTGGTGATCCTCTTGAAGTTGAGGCATTTCTTCTCTCTCCTTTCTGCGTTCACGTTGTTGGATGACAGTCAATTGATTAATGACGCAGAAAAATATTGCGTCGCTTTTAAAGCACGAAGAGTAGACAGCAGCGCGCCTGAAGATAAGGGAAATATGTACGCAAGAAGCCGTTGTGGTCGTGTCACACTCCCATAGCAAATTCAGTGCAAAGATAAACTTCTCGTGACAAGAAGCCATTAGATTTTTTTCTCTTGCCACCACCACCTTATGAATCAGTAAAATCATTCAGTCGACACTTGTGAGCAAATCGTCTTCAATATCTAGCGTGTCAAGACATTCTACAATACTACTTTTCATTTATGACGTAATTTTTTCAGAGAAAAATAAAAACATGTATCCAAATTGTCGGACAGTGAGCCTTCGAGCGTGAAGATCATGGCCTCCTCCGTTATAACAGCTGGCCGTGACACTAATCAAAGATAGTTCTTTAACAAGTCCTTCAAATTGTTTGAATATATTTATTTGATACATGTTACTGTCTTTATTTTTGCAACAATAAACAAAAATATGTATATTTTGTTCGTAAAACCAGGATCACATTTAGCACTAGGTCTACAGAAAGATTCGACAGACTAGAAGTGGAAACTAAAGCTGTGCAGTGCAAGTAAATGTATCAAAGTATATCACTGTTAAGTAAAACCAAACTTTGGTCAGATAATTCTCAATAGAGAGTAGAGATAAACTTGTCAACTCGTTTGCATAAAATGGTTTCAAAAGAGGAAATTACTTCCATTTAGATTGCACTTTTCATTTGTTCGCTTAAAAAACTACCTTAAAATGCCAGAGCAATTTCCAAGACGAACATTTAATAACTCATGAGCTCAAAATATATTACTCATTTCTAAAGATATCCTTATGGAATAACAACGTACATAATATTTACTCAAATTGATGATAAAATTATATTTTATAAGCATATAAGTATGGAATTCATCGCTGTCGGAGTCCCTCCCGACCAAGGCCAAGGCCACTGCGTGACCTTATATATATACCATGCCCCAGCCGACCAGCAGGCACTTCAGTAAATCTACCTGAGCAATGTGCAACTTGATCCCCTGCAATAAACCAGCATCCACGCTTACCACCACCGTGTTCACTTGTCTCTTTGACCCCACGACAACATGTCTAAAATAAATTGTGCTGCCAAATAAATTTGAAGAAAAGTGACGTACGTTACGGCTGTAAATATGTTTTTACATCGCGATGCTCTGACGTGATACGTAGACTTAGAAACAGCCATCATCTGCCACATTGCCTGTTGTGGATAATCCCTTAATAACTTGCCTATTATAGCCTGAACACAGTGAAAATGAAATACATTGAAATGAGATTAAGAATGTTAACAGGAAATAATAATTTTCTGTTGATGTGTGTTAGGGTTTCCATTTCAGAATTCGAGGTCTGCTTAATATATTTCAAGCATTTGCATTTACCTTTCTGCAAATAATAAATTACACAAATGTATTTCAAAGACTTTTTTTGCATAACGATTAAAATGTTCAACAAGAATCACCTTCAGGACATTAAAGACGCCTTCCTGAGAATGGCAAATCCGAGAGGTAAGCTGAGGAAAAGCCGTCAAAAACTGGTAGGACGTCAATTTCTCACAGAAACCATTCATCACCTGAAATAATACACACATGTTTTGAAACAATTTTTCCTCTTTCCTCTTCCCAAAGTAATATTATTTGATCAGAAGGAACTTCAAAAATATCACAACAACTCAATGAAACCTCGTTCAGCCTTTTTAGGAAGATTGTCATTGATTCCACTGATGCTCCTTCTCGTTTTCCTTGAGCCGACTTCTGTTTGGCATTTTCTGTTACTTCTGATCCATAGTCCAACCACAGCGTCAGCATACGAGGCATAGACTGATAGATATACTGATTTCCAAACTTTAATGAATTTCCAAAGTTGGTAACGACTTGCAATATAAATTCCCTGTAGAAAAAACTTCGAAACTTACTAAACAGAGATTATAATATAAATTCTTTACAAATAAAACCCACAAATCAATGGAAATCTACTAAAAGTGGCATTGGACGAAAACATTAAAGCGTAAAAGTTTGAAAACAACTGCAAATAGAACTTCCAACATTAACGTTTGTTAGTAGTAAGAAAAATAATAAGCTACGCTTTCTTGTAAGGTCTGTCCTTTTCGCAGAGGTTTGTCATAACTTTGTCGTAGTATCGAGCAAGATGAAACCATCCGTCTTCCCAGTTGGGATGTAGCGTTGTCACATTCTTGTACTGCTTCACAATGTCATTACTTTCCCAGCTTGAGGTATCTTCTCGATACATTCCTAGCAGCAACATCATCTACCCAAAGAAACTAAAATTTCAGCAGCATGCAATGGACCTCTCTTTTTAAATTTAAAAAAAGAAAGAATTTCTCTCACCTTAGCGTAAGCAAACCTGTGATCTTGTGACAAACTGGCAAGAGCGTCAGGCGAAAGACTTCTTACTTTGGCTGGAAAATGTATTTCTATTGCCTTTTCAAGTGAAGCCATTGCTTTGTCGTCGTCACCCTGTTAAAAATGATAATACTAGATGCATTGGCTCAGATATAAACAATGGAAAGGTATTTCCCGCCATTTCATAGTTATTTATTTCTATTTGTACCCACCCTTTCTTTTAGCCATTCTGCATTCTCAATATCATACTCTGGAAGTCTGTACATGCTGGCACTAAGCAGTGAACTATGCGCTGTTTGCACTAATCCACACCTGCAACAAAATTACGGGGTTTCTTAAACTGCAATTCAATTCTGTAAAACACTTGGACACAATAAATTATTCGGTAAATTGTTAATAGCCTACGGAATCACTTTCTCCTTAGCTTAACTTACTTACTCCCTAGCCATTTTTGCAGTCTTCAGCCAACACTGAGCAATATCGCGGTTAACCTGGCCCTTCCCTTCTTCCTGGGCATGATTTAAAATCGCTCTTCTGAGACTTAGAATTGGTTCCTTTGTTTTATATGATGCCTACAATTAATTCAATGCGTTTTAGAAGAACTAACTGAGCCCCGAACAATTTTTAAACTTTTTTTCCCCAAATATATAGCCAGTCAATAGAAACACTTTTTTCAGTATTAAGGACGTTTCTGATGTCATCTGTTCTTTGAATAAGTTTACCTGTACAAAACTGAGCCTTGTTTCCCATTGATCCTTCAATTCCACTTCAGATGCTGGCTGCTCATCTTGAGAAAGTCCACGTTCTAAGATTTTTGATGTCATTCCAAAGAAGGTCTGGGCTCCTCGCTCCAATTCGTTTAACATATGCAGTCTAACATTAACAATGCAAATTTCTACTATTATTTCTTTTCTTATCGTTCACCGTGTGGAAGTATTCCCAAAATTTTCTCCGTTAATGTTGCGAGTACGAAATTTACCACCCGGTAGTGAATTGAGAAAAGAACTAGCCTGATAATGTAATCATATCCCCTGAAGTAGGATCCCATTTCCATACTTGCCGCGGACAAGGGACCCATTTGTAGAGCTCGGAGAAGTTTTATCTGCTCCACAAAAGTCACGTTATTCGCTTGCTTCACAGCAAGTAACGCCTTCCCGAGGCCAATATTCCAACCCCTTGACTGTTCCTCCTGAAAAAATGTTCATCAATAGAACTAGGTTAAGTAATCATTCAATTGTCTGGAGATTATAACATATCAAAGTTGCATCTAACTCTATCTGATACGCACGCCATCGTTACTGACATTCTAAATAAACGTGTTACTTGTAAAAAGATGAAAAAAAAAGGAAATACGGAAGTTTCACACATTACTAAAATCCGGGGAACCTACGTTCTTTAAATAACTTTCTACATTTTCCCACTTCCCAAGTTTCCATGATGCCTCAACTCGATACTCATTCAATGCACTGGTCCATTCGTGTCTGAAACATCATATATGAGAAAATTTCACCGTTTCACAATTTACGGTTAGTGAAATAAACAAATTCAATTTGCAGTTTAACGCTTACCTTTCTGCGATAATGCCATTGCAAAGATCCATAGCAGAGTTGAGCTCTCCTAGGCTAAGTCTTAAAGCCAGGAGACCCTGTCTATGTACTACTTCATCCGGTTCCTGAATCATAATTTTATCGTAACACACAGAGGCATCAGATAACTGTCCTGAAAAAAAATTAGAGCGTGCAGAAACATCAAGGAAGTGACAACTTGATTTCATGATCATATGTATATTTTTTTCAATCACTTGCAAGTGATATCCTTTAAAAGTCCTGTTACCTATGCTTTCGTAAGCTAGTATCTGTTCTGCGAGTTTTGGTCTTCCCTGATTTACAGCGGTCACTCCAGCAACACCATCCGGCTCATCCAGGGCGACGTAGAGTTTCTATCAATTACACATGAAAACGGCTTATCGTAAAATCGTACTCCTTCTGTGAATATGGTCAATTAATGAGACTCGAGGAAAAGTGGAAACACCTTACAATACATTATCTAACCTGTAATATGTCAAGTTGTCCCTGCAAATTGCCAGTTGACTTTATGTACTGTTCCAGATGCCTTAACGCCCGAGAATAAGCACCACAGTCCATTGAAGCTAATGATAATAAGTCCTGTGGTATCTCAGATAAGAACTGTTTTATGATGATGTAGCTAGCGTCTTCTTCTAATCTGTATTCTGTAGAAGAGGTCCATAACTTACGGAGAATGTAAAAAATAAACCATTTCAAGCAACTGATAAAATGTAGGACATTCGTACTTACTTTCAAGAGCAGACCTAGATCGCGTCATCTGTACTTCCTTTTGAGCCATTTGGTACAGAGCCACTACCCTGTGACGAGTGAAATTTGTCAAGTGGTCGAGAAGTGAAAATACGGTCTGGGCGCTCATGTGACGTAAGTCAGAGACACTACCATGACGCTTCTCTCCTTGAATGATATGGTTCAGCACGGCAAGTATTTCCTCTTTGATCTGAAAACATATTCACGATATTTTGCATGATACAAATTTTACGAGAATGTTTGCTGCAAACGATTAAGTTGTACAATAATTCTAGGGCGTGGGATTTTGGGTTTTCAAAATATTGTTCATAAAAATGGGAGGCCTTAGCAAATTTGACAAAAGTTAATGTAATATCAAAAAGACATCGGAATCTTCAAATTCTAGAAAATGTACACTTAAGTAAAACTGAAATGGTGGAAGGAAAAAGAATAGGAAAAAAAAAACCTCATTTCTGTCTTCATCACTTCCGTCTAAAAGGACCTGTGTGACTACATATGGTAGTAAAAAATAAGCCACGTGATGTTCGTTTTTCACTGTACCACAACAGGCGCCAAGTATTTCTTGTGGTTCCACTCCAGTCACCTACAATTTTCACTCCCATTGCGGTTTATTTGCTCGGTTACTTACACGTGAAAGGTTACTGGAAACTGTCTCACCGACGTTATTAAGACTTAATTTTTTCTTGACCCGAATGGGCGTCAACATGACCATACCTTCGAAATCATATAACCCGTAAATGTTCTGATCCAATCATTGTAAGTTCTGCCCTTTTTACTTTGATAAATGGGTTTTTCTAAGGAAGACCAGTCAACCTTGAATCTCATTGTGTATCTGGAAAAATATCACATTGGTATAAAAATTTTAAAACATCCACTTATATTTTTCCAGTTTGCAGTTCAAAACCCACTAATTTTCAAGCATTATTTCCCAGAAGACTTGTTTTCCTGGAATTGTATACACGCGAACATGAAAGAACGTATAATTTTAAATAAGGTAGGAAAACATACTTGGAGCTCATCAACGGTTTCAAAATATCTCGAGTTTCTTCATCAAAATTTCTGTACATTTTAGCACCTGGTGTATTCAAATTAGCCGCGTCCACTATACCGTAATGCTTGATCAAGGTTTGCAGCGAAAACGAACAACAATCCTAAAATTAAACAGGACTTGTTGAAATCATCAAAAAAAAAAAAATGTTCATCAGTACTATGAACGAAAAAGGTCACCTGTTGTTGAGAATATTCTATATCCTGTCTTATACAAACAAAAATAAAAACACTCTGGGCTGATTACTTAAACTAGATTTTTTTGGTTGTAAAACATGATGCAGTGAATGTGCGTTGCAGGTCGTAATCAAAAATTGGATTATTCGCACCTGAGTAGTTCTGTCGGTTGCCCTAAGATAAGCGCACACAAGTTCCCTAATAAGGCTTGGTGCCAGAAGTTCGCTTGTAATAAGAGGTTTGAAGTTTTTCCAGTCATAAGTCTTCCCAGTTAGAGACTCCAATCTGAAAGATTCACATGTGTGGGAAAACTAACAAAGTTAATGATTTTTCACACTCGCTAAAGAGAAAATATTGTGTGGTTTCATTCAGCAGAAAACTTTTGCTTACCTCCCGGGGTCTATGGCACCCAGTTCACCCAGACACTGTCCGTACAAGGCCCTTATTTCTGGATTAGCAACTTTACATCCGGACAACAACTATAATAAGATTATTTGATAACAATGTTACCGCTTGCAGCGAAATCAGGTCACAATAATTACTCTATTTCATATCAAGCATTGGTTGTACCATGTTAATAAGATTGGCAATAACTGGGTGGACTCTTTCTTCCATCACTATGAGCTTGTGCAGTTCTGTTTGGTTGTTATGCAGCAAGGATCTGAGCTTAGACAGAGCAACCTGACGAACATCCATACTTTCGTGTGTGACGCCTTTCGCTAGCTGTTCAATTCTCCTTTCTAGACGTCCGTTTCTTAGTACAGGGAAAAAAGATACTGATAACAAATAGATCATTTTCGGCGTTTTGATAGTTGCAAAAAAACAAATAATTTTTCATAAAGTGTAAAAATAGCGCAGATTTTTCTTAAAACAAAACGTTTCTCACTTACTGTTCCAAAGTTTTATTCATTATCACTTTGTTTACGTCTTCTAGGTCAGGAATGTTGGGTATAAAATACAGTTCGTGGAAATGCTGTTCCAGAGCTTTCCTACAATAATAGTTAAGCCTCATTTCAGTCCGATATCCTCCTTCGTGAAAAAAAAATTGAAAAAGCTATTTATTCTCTTGCATACATGTTCCCTTAGTCAGCAATTAAATCTACAGCTTGCCTATTATTTACGATCAAAAAGTTGAAAATTTCGGCCACTTGTTTTGGCCTATGATGCAGCAGTGGTTGAAGACTGACACAAATCTGTGCAAGAATAGATCCAAGGCCTCCAATATCAACACTGAAATTAAACGGTAGTAATATTTGTAGTGAACGTAAGATAACAATAAATATATGCACTTCTGGAGATGCAAATTTGTTATCTAGAACTTTATTACAAAGTATATTTTGCTTAATAACTCACCTTCTGACAAACGTGTTCCAGGCTGCACTACAGACATCTGGGAAAGCTTCTGCATACTCTTTCTGACTGTTTCTGTAACAAATATAAATTTTAAAGTTTATTATTTTCTTCATTAACTAAAACCATCAGTTAAATTTCAATGCATGCATCTAAAATTGAAAATTACAAACAATACCAATTTGTGTTTGACGGAAAGTGATTGAATATCTACCTTAAAATGCTGATAATTCTTCTCCTTACAAGCGTTATATTTCGTGGTCCCATGAGCTTCATGACAGCAATTAGAGTCTGATACATCTGAAAACAAAAATTTGTCTCGGAGAATGGACCACGAAAGCAAAAATATCTTAAGATTCCCGTACATTTTTACTAGCAATAATAATCAAGTGGAAATTGACTGTACCTTCTCTTTTTCATCAACCGAGACTTCTGTGTTGGTAAGTTTTTTGTCTATGTTCAGTAATATGCCTAATAGTTTGCTCTCAAGAGTTTCTACCTGAAAAAAGAAGAAAACCTTGAGATACTTCTTTTCTATACCACTGCAAGTCCTGTACCAAAATATTAGTGAAAAAGATGCATTTGAAATCAAGGTGTACAAGAATACAAGATACTTATGTCAAAATGGTGAAGACAAACCAGTTTTGATTCGGTTATATCACTGCCCGGTGGTCCCTTGTCAATACACACCCGCAAGTATTTCAAACCTTCTATTACCTAACAAAAATACTTGTATCATATTTACAATTAAACTTCTGAGTAACTGTGAATTTCAATGATGGCACAATTCAATTAAATAGAGGCATTTAGATTTTTCCACGTACTTCTTTGTGTTTTTGTCCAAGATGCATGATGAGCTCGATATCGATATCAAGTCCTGCCATCAACAGATTATTTTTCCTCAATTGAGTATCCTTCCCAATATAGTCGAGAATTCTATCTGTATCTTTTGTTGAATAATTCAGCACCAGATGGCAGAAAATGTGTTTCATGTTATTTACAATTATCTGCTTGTGCGTCATCTAAAATAAACACAATAATTTCCATTATATTATTATTCCAAATATTTACATATACGTAAATTTACATTTACATATTTTTATGAACGAACATAATTCACAGAATATTAAATATTTACAAAAATATTCGCAAAAGTCATCGTTAACCATTGCACGAATTTATTGCAGCTCTAATCTGTAAAATATACATTGTCAAAAAACTTACGCCATAATAATGGTTTGAAGCAATCGCTCTCATGACAGTGTTCGAAACACTCGATGCTCGCTCCACAATGTAAGCAATCAATGTTGGCATCACCTCCTACACACGTAAAAACAAAATAAACTGCATCTGTCATATTTATTTTAAGGAGCTAAAACCAAACTACATTTGAGGACACACACAAGAAACAGACTTACATCGAGGAAGAGTCTTGTGCTGTCGTAACCAAATAACTCAGTTATTTCGTCGAGCATAGCCATAGATTCTTCGGTGTCTTGCTCCTGGCTTTGCAAGGCATGTAGGTGGTAAGCAATCATCTGGAAAAAAAAGCATCATCACAATGGCTACAAGACACTGATCAACAAGAGTTCAGGATTTGAGACTCATCAACTGTTTTAACTTAAAACATGTAGCTGTACTTACCGCACAAAAGTCTGTAGTGTACTTCTTGAAGAGTTTCTTCATAGTCAAGTCTTTTGATCTGGCAGTTTCAATCAGCTGAAGTCAAAACAAAAAGTCAATCGTTTTTGTTTAATAATGTTATATCCGGGTTCCAGAGTCTATTCAGAGTATTTAATTGTTAACAAAAGAAATAAATCTGTGGAAAAGAAAGATTTGTTGTCTTTTACAACATTTATTTAAGTCGGCAAAGCAGCTCTCCACACAGTTTGCATTTACACACAACAGTATCCTTGCAAGTTCTTTCTGTGTGCTCTCTGTGGAGCACCCACATCTTCTGGGTTGAAGCTGTTAAGCAGCTTCTCCCTGACATCTGGCTGCTATACCCAAAACCATCAGTACATGTAGCCTAAAAAGCTACATATAACAATAATGTTGCCATCTGCTCACTATCCTTTTTGATCCGAAACAGAATTTACCTGACTCTGTGCAATGGCTTTCAGAAATCCACTTCCCAAACAGATCTGTTCAACTAGGATCACGCAAATCACTTTGAAATGTCGTTCATCAGCGAATCTGAGGTATCAAACAAAAAAAAAGCTTAATTAGTTTGCTGCTAATTTCACACATTATTATTCAACTCTGTCTACATCTTATTTACAGACACCAACATCAGACTGACACAATTAAAAGCAGAAATAGTAGATTGGTACTGTGCCTCGCACCGACAGATTCTGAAACACACTTGGGCGAAAAGAAGAACGATAATTTCTTCAGTAAATACAGGTGAAAAACATTTACCTGGCTATTTCTCCTGTAGTGTACAAAATAGTTTCACTGACATCTATCTGCCTGTCTCTTTGTGCTTGTCTTAAGGCCTCTTTCATTCCAGAAACTATCAACTTTCCAACTTCAGCTGATTTACAATACTCGGGCAAAATCTTATGGAAGGTTTTACTGTGAAACACAACACAAATCTTTAAACAGGCTTGCTAAAGATGCTTTTTCGCGTAAAAACAAATATTCCAATTTACAACACACCAGGAGTATCCGCTACTACTGATGGAATAATCTCATTCCATTACTGGGATTTCCCTCAACACGAAAATTCTTTCTTGTATTGGTTTTGTCACCAATATTACAATTGCTTGTTTTATTGTATTAAACTCAACCCCAGTCAGAATTGAGTGTCCACCTGGTCAGTGAGGAGAGCAAGAGGTTTTAATCTCAAGGGGTGACAGCGGTTGTTCATGGGTGTTAGTTCGTGCACTGGACCTATTTGTGAAAGAGGAGTGGCTGACTGTACTACTGGGTGAGGGGTAGACTTCTAAGGGGACGGCTTCCCTTGCGATGAAGAATACAAACACTCAGCTGACGAACAGTCTTTATTGTTACTCCTAAGACTGGTTAATGTGGAACAGATAACTCAATAATCAAAGTCTGGAGAGGTGATATCAATAGTCCAATAGTTCTTCTGCAGATCCAATAAATGTACATTCACAATGTGAGGGGTTGGAAAGTCCTCAATAACACAGTTAACAGACATCTGATGTAGACACATGATTGCGGGGATCTTGAGGAGATCATGTAGTTCAGAACACAGGAATACAATTACAGTCACAAATAAGTTAGATCACCTCATATCAAATGGTTAAGTGCAGATTCATAGTGATTCCAAGTACAGATTCAAGTCAAGTGGTTTAGTGCAGCTAAGAAACTCTGTAAACAAATACATTCATCAGTACAATGGTACAATTATAGACTTTAAGTTAACAGCTCACATTTACTTGTACAGACTACAGAAACTATTGAAATGACATTTAAGTAACAGGTTGTGCAGCAGGAGTCAACCTGGCTCTCCACCTCCTCAGGATCTAAAAGTATTGCCAGAATGTCTAAAATGCAATTTGGAAGATCCTGGGAGAAGAATCAGTTCATCTCCTCACAGTTACATGAGAAGTTCCTGCTGTTAGCTATTGTGACACTGATCAGTCTGGTGGCATTTCTGGAGGTCCTACTTTCATAGGGTGCACCTCCCTTATTTACCCAATGCCTAGTTACCAGAAGATCAATGCTACCACACAAAGTAGTACCCATGAGGGGGGGTGACATCTTGGGAAAGGCATGGAGCTATTTAGCGCCTTTGGTGGTTGATGCAGGTACTGAAACAAACTCACTAGGGTTTAGACTAGTCTGAACACAATTGGACCAGTAGTTACTGTTGTACAGGCCTGAGGGGGTGAGTAGGAATACACAATGACATGTCATGCTGTGATTGGTTGTACTCATCACACAATTTACTGATTGGCTATCAGGGACTGTGCATGTGCCGTCTTTGCACTGATTGGACATTGTGTGAGGGGGTGAACAGGGTGCCTGTGATTTACATGTGATCAGGGCATGGGGACTAAGCGGAACCATCTGAGGAGGTGGCTGAGGACTAATTCACGTTCCTTTGGCCATCGGAAGCCAAAGGTGTTCTCGGTTTGCCTGTATCTCCTCACTTTCGCAATGTTAGACCCTCAACCTGTTACAGTTTTCATGCATCTCTGTGGTCTCTGCACCAAAATATCTTTCACTTGTGCAGTAATACCTAAGTAAATTTAAGGTTCGTTTCCACAAAGTAAAAGCGATACCACTGGAAAACGAGTTGCTAATATTTTTATTGCCCGCTTACTTAGTTTGCGGGAAGGTAATGTTTAAGCCATGTCTGTCATTCTATCAAGGGGAAGGGTCCTGTCCCATTGTATCATAGGATAGGGCTCCTTTCTTCCCTCCCATTGCATCATGGGACAGGGTCCTGCCCCTCTCATTTATGTAGCCCTTACGTCTGTTGGCAAGCGGGCGGTTGGCCTTCGACCGAAAGGCTTTCTCAGAGTCAATCAAGATAAAATTCCTCGTTTTCCCTGCGATTTCCCTATGTTCTCAACTTTTTCCCTTTTTTGTTTGGCTTTAAAATAGCATTTATTCCACTACCACCACAGATAGATATGTTACCAGTAATTCGCTCCACCACACTTGCAATAACCTCATTCCATTTCCCAAGTTCACCAACCCAAAATTTACTGGTCACAAGATAATAGAAATATCCCATCACAACCTTGGTACACTGTTTAATTTTTTAAACTTCAAAATTCCCCCTGGGTTGGAGGTAAATCCCTGTGTAAGAAATGAGTTTTTGGTGGCTCGTTAGAGTCACCTTAGTGGTTGATTTAGGCTTTTTGCCCCAAAATTTTGGGCCAGTGGTGGGGACCTATGAATGCCTATTACTGTTCTGTGAATGTAGATGGGGTGGTGAATCTATGTGGAGGTGGTGGGGACACCTTGACACTACATGTTGTTGTTTGACCTTTTTGCACTGATAAGTGGTGGGGATTCAAAAACCTAGTTTTCACCTACCCTTGTGCCCTTGTACCCCTTACACCTGCCCTCACACCCCTTGCACCCTCATAGCCCATGCGCCCTTGCAACCTCTCACCCCTTGCACCCTAGTACCCCTGTACCATCACCTATGTCCTTACACCAGTTGTGCCCTCACACCCTTGCATCCATGTGTCCTCCAGACCTGAAATGTTTTTTGCCCATTTTCCTTAATAACGGTGCAATTTTCAATCCGCTTGGACCATTCGAATCATCTTAGTGCCCTCTATCCAGCTATAGTGTTGGCCCTTGCACCCATGGTTGAATAGAGCAGACTGAGATGATTCTAACAGTTCAAGTGGATTGAAAATCAGACCATTATTAAGGAAGTTATGGGCAAAAAACCTTTTAGGTTTAGAGGGCAGGAAGGCACAAGGAGTGTGAGGGTGTAAGGACAGGAGGGCACAAGGGTGAGAGGGCACAAGGGTGCAAGGTCAGGAGGGCACAAGAGTGAGAAGGTACAAGGACAGGAGGCTGCAAGGGCAGAATGGCACAAAAGTGGGAGGGCACAAGGGTAAGAGGACACATGGGAGGGAGGGCACAAGGGGCAAGGGTGGGAGGGTACAAGGATGGGAGTGTGAAAAGGTGGGAGGGCATAAGGGTGGAAGGGCACAAGGGCAGGCGAGCACAAGGGCTCAAGCACACAAGGGTGGGAGGGTGCCCTTTCACCTGTTCGCCCTCGCACCCAACGAACCACCTGGTGAAACTTTTACTGCCTGATATTCAATATTTTTAGGCAAATTTCTCGTGTTTTTCCAGTCTGGAAAAACGAACATCCAAATTCCCAGTTTTCCCGTACCGTGGCAACCCTGTTTTTTGCCAATTGTGCCATTTGCAGAGGAAGAGGAAATATCACAGAAAATTAAAGTTACTCGTATTAGATTTCATATGATGCAGTTAAAGAATTCATCCGTTGGCATTAACAATCTGATTGACACCAACGAAGAACCGCCTGTTGTACTCTTACCTGAAGGCCATTCGGACATTGTAACTGCTGTCAGTCAGTAAACCCATATATTTGGTCAACATATCACCAGGTGCAGTACTGTCTTCACGAACTCCAATGTGACCAAACATACATTCCAGGCTGTCCACCAGCTCTGTAATTAATAAGAAACTTCTTCACTAGGGCGTAAATATTAATATTCATGACACTATGTATTCTTTCAGGACAATATTCAACGTCAAATAGATCTACTACTTACTCAGTTTCACCGTTTCTTCTGATTTCAGTAGCTTTACAAATTCAATGAACATTTTAGGGTCCACATACTTTGGTCGATTTTTATATTCTGCGTCACAGTATTCTGCAAATTCCATCCAATTTCTATGTGATTATTCATTGATGGTGCATGATTATGGAGTAAACGCATGCGTCAAAAAACGAATTTAAAAACGAAAGTGACAAGAACTTACCTTCCAAATTATCACATGACGTACAAGCGATCTTGACAGCCTGCCACGCCAGCTTGTCGAGGACAATATCTCTAGGCTGCCTCAAGACCGCTTTTCTGCTGACAACACAAGCAAGAGGCCCAGCAATCTCCGCTAGACACTCAAGTACCTTAGTGTTATCTTCTTTATCCAAAATATCGCTAGAAATGTACAAATTATACAGAATAATGTACTTATAACTATGTATAATTATATTTTTTTACGATTATAACTAATTCAATTCAGTAGATAATACCTACATGGCTGATGGGGGTGGGGGAGAGGGGCGGTTGTCCCCCGCTCCCAAAGCAGAAAGACAGACACTTGTGAAAACATTACATTCCCTCGTACCACGTACGTGGTCGGTAATTATTAACCGCACACGGCAGCAGAGGTGTATAAAATATGAAGTTCAACAACTTACCACAAGCAGTCATACACAAGATGATTTCTGTTGGGTCCCATGTGAAAAAGTAAATATGGAAAGCTTTTGACTGCACCTTCCTTCAACGGCCCTCTGCTATCGCTCTAATAATAAAATATATTCATCAAACAACTGTTAATTTTAACAAGATGTTATAACCGAGGTACAATACGGAAGCGTTTGGGTCTCACATGTGTCACGCGAAAATTGATATTGTAGAGCTACCAAAATTTTAAAAAGTTAACTAATGTATTTCGAGGTTGCTTCATCTGCAGTGCTTCTTACGAAGATATAAGTGAATGAAAAGTGAACTACAAATAATACCAAAGCTGCCTTGAAAACATGGTTCCTCCATGAGCCAGCGCATTCTTTCGGTATCAAAGCCAGTATCGAAACACATTCGCCCAGCACATATTCATCTGCAGTATTTGAAGAAATAACCTCAACAAAAATGTTACCATGTGTCTGATTCTGTGATATAGCTAGACAGCTAAATAAAGAGAGCGATAGCCAGATAGCTACCTAGATTGATACTTAGATAGATAGCTTGGTAGCTAAATAGTTAGCTACACACAGATACCCAGACAGATAGCTCCATAGATTGTTTTGATAGACTGAAACAAAGACAGACAGACAGATACCTAGCTAAACAGATATAGTTATCTAGATAGACAGGTAGAAATTTTGATGGCCAGCTAGACAGACATAAAAAATTTCTGCAAAACATCAAAAAACACAAGGTCTAAACCCAAGACAAGTTGACCAAAAATGTTACCCATAAAATCTTAAGTTCACCTGATGGTTACAATATTTCAACCAGGATGTTATTTAAGAGATTCTAAGCAACTCAGATTCTCAATCTCAATTTATTCATCCATCTCTAACCATCTAGATATCTTATCTGGAGCCAAAATCTAGTGAAATCCATGAGGGAAGGGGATCAATCAACAAGAATACTTACCAGCATTGGTCACACCTGAAAATTGCACATCTCATTTCCTGTGATATTTTGCTAGAAATGCTTAAAGAGACTTTGAGGTGTCATAAAGCACAAAGTATAATTAAGACTGAAAAATGTCTTTAAGCACTTCCTGTAAAGTATCTTTAAGCCCAGGACAGAGCCAGCTTGTGTAAACTTCTTGCAAAAAGGTAAGCACTTCCTGTAAGTTATCATTAAGACTGAAATGTATCTTTAACCCTTTACCATTCATGAGCATGCAAGAGTATGTTGTGGCCTACAGGTCATAAGTATGTGGAAGCATGTTTGCAGCTTACAGGTCAGAGCATGGGAGATCATGTTTCTATTTTGATCTGTGACTTGACTTGGCTTACTGTGAAATCATTGGCATTTATCCAGGATGCAAGTGTATCTTTTTTATCTTTGTTTGGTGAAGATTAATGTGTCAGGGACAACTGAATTGGGTTCAGTGAGTTCAGCTGAAACCCATCAATATCTGAAACACTGAATTAGCTATGAGACAGCTTTCAGCTACATAGGACATCCATACAAACTGCTGCACGACTGTTGTGAACAGTAAGGGTTAAGGCCAGGGCAGAGCCACCTGGTATTAATTTCTTGCATGCAATATGAATCGGTCCACAAGTAAGCAAAGAAACACCTTAGTGAGGAGATAAGTCGCTCTTCTACAGCCGCCTGCTCGACTAAGAAAATCGAAGTTGCTCAGAATGTCTTGAAACATATTTTGGTTTTAGAATCTTTAGAATCCAATGGAATTTTGCATATTGTGGATTTTATGTAGCTGTCTACACGTGTATAGACATATGTACGTACGGACACCAGGAGGGGCAGATAAGTCGCTCCGCTCTTGAGACGGTTCGACTAAAAATTGATGGGAATACGTTGTCGAATGGCCGTAAGGGCCCGTTTACATCTAGCGACAGCGACGCGACTGCGACGTCGCTGCGATATCGCTCCCAAATCAAATACACGTATTCTGGCCTGTACTGTTACATCAAGCGGTAATCGCGAGCGTCAACGCTAGCGTCAAATTTAGGAATCGCTTCCAAACCCATTCAGAGCGACGTCGCTCGGAGTTGTACTGGGTTGCAGCTGCTGTTTTTAGGTGTTGTACCATTTTTAAAATAAAGTAAACATTGAAAATGTCGTCTGCTCGTTGATTTTTTGTGCGGGAAAATGCCTAATTTAACGATACAATGACGAAGAAGGCGTTTAGCCTTAGCATTAATGCTTGTGCAATTGAATTTCACTGCTAGCCATATTTGGGTCCACCCTGTGAACAATTTA
>JBCAUG010037219.1:0-10027 GCA_038406175.1 Haplosyllis leylae | reverse complement strand
AGCAGTAAATTAGGTTTCATTATCATAAAAGTGCTAAAGGCTCCCCTCCACCCTGTCCCGATATGGTCCGTGCCCCCATTCAATCAATAAGCTGACTCTAACGAGCCAGCAACAAGCATCCAACCAACCAAGCAGACACCACAGTGACCAGATAAGTCGCTCCGCTCGTTGAACCGGCTTTTTGTGCCCCCATCACCTCCACAAAATGCTGTCGAATGTAATGATAAACTTATCTGTGCGCAAGTCGACATGGTCTTAATTACGTAAATACATTCTTACTGTAGTGCTGTGGGTTGTGAGCCTCCTCTGCTGTACGGTAGGGTCGAGTACACAGCAAACGGCGACTTCCGTGACGACAACAGCACAACCCTGTCAACGGTATCAACGTGTAATACGAGGGAAAATATTCCGCATGAACAGATTAATTTACAAGCAAAATATCATCCTCCAGCATTCTTCTTCGAACTGCAACAGAACTTTTAAATAAAAGGATGTTCGCGGCTGCATTGATGATGTGTAACAAGTGAGGTGTTAAATACCGCTGTGCATGATTTTATTTTCCCCGCATGCCGTAACAAGGTACACGTGAAATTAAATCATACCTTTCTTTGGAGAAGTGTACAGATTTATTCCTCTGTAGTGCCACAATACGTACGACTGGTTTTGGCCCACTGCCAATAGAACTTGTGGATGACGACGTGGATTTTTGACGTGTCCTGGTTCCCTGGACACTGAGTGCTGTATTGGAACATAGCAACGGTAACTAACAAAGTTACATTACTAAAAGCACCTCAAAAGTTGGTTAAAATTTTTAAAAGAAAAATACTGAAGAGTAATGGTAGTTGTTCTGTCTCCAGTCCATCTAACATTACATTTTGTCAAATAATATAATGTTAGTAAAACTTTCGGAGCACCCGGATTTTGCTTGGTCTAGATCATGCTAAATGGCGCTATAGTGTGGGTGACAGGTATTTCCAAAAGGGAATATCTTTTAAATTGTTAATACAAATACCAATTGGGGAACAAGATCTGTAAAAGTGACTCAAAAATTAGTCCAAATTAGGACAAGAAAGTCCTCCTGCGTGAACGCAAGAGGCATACCGCCCGCTGCGTAGCAATTGCTCCTTCCGCTGCCCTATCCTGGGGGTACCCATGGCTGGGTACCCCCTGGCTGAGTACCCCCCTGTACAAGTCGGCTGAGTACCCCCCACATCCCCCGTGGACAGACAGCTGTGAAAACAGTAACTTCCCGTCGTACTACGTACGCGGGCGGTAATAATAGAATGTTCATGTAATTATCCTTCTCCAATTTTTTTTAGACGAACGTTCGCAATATTGTTCCCCAATCTGTTCGTATCTTCTTCACAACATTTATCTTATTTGTATTTACATTTATAAAATAGAAATAAATGTTGAACCTTTAAATCATGTTAATTAAAACAAATATATTATAAATAAAACCTTTAAATGTTAAAAAAAAGAGACACCCATAAAACACATAGATGAGGCATTAAACCTGAGTCCCTTACCGAAGCACAAAAATGGATTTTAATGGGAGTTTAATGAATCTAGATTTAAGATAACTACATCGGGCCCCAAAATCCATTGTGCCTGACCATACACTGTGGTAAACAGCCAGCTAAAAATTCAAATGCTTTGAAAACCTGGTTGCTTTGAAAACCTGGTGGATCGTGGCCACAGATTCTTTCACACTTTTGTGTAACCAAAAGTAATCAGTACTATTACATCAAATTCAGTTCTTGTGACCTGTGATGGTGTTTTTCATTCGAGTGAAAAACAATTTACAGGAATCGAAAATTCAAAAAGTTATTGTCACATACATATTTTTCCCTCAAAGACGACGCAATGGATGAGAAACTGAATTCACCTATGACTGACAACGTTGGATGAAGCCTGTTGGCGGTGATAAATTGAACTGACACTAATGAAACATTGCTGCTGGCTGTGCCACTGCACCACATAGTCAGTATAAATATCTTACTTTGCAGAATATCAAGCACTTCATTTTGTTCGTTATTGTGAGATGAATCTTCTGATATGGAGAGGGTATGGAACAAGCGTCGCTTTCGCACTGGCTTCTCCCCAGAACAAAACGAATTCGCTCTACACAGAAATATAGGAGTAAAAAATTATAAAACAGGACAATCAGTAGATACAAGATCTTATTCCGTAACTTATGCAAAACGTGGGGACATGGTATACTTTTACTGTGAATGATAAAATTTTCATGAAGTTTCAATGAAATTTCTATCACCATAGCAAAGTCGCTACAAATAAAGCACGTCAATTTCCTCCAAGAACGGATAAATATCGCCCGAAGCCTGAACATGCATCACACAAAGAGAAACCAATAAGAATATTAATATTCTGGTTTCTAGATTTTAGCATCAAGTCTCTTTTGAAAATAACCCCCTCCCCCCCAAAAAAATTTACGTTGTGCTGTAAAATAAACTAGATCTAGTCACTTCGTTCAGAAAAAAATCTTTCTTTCATCTTAATCATTTACGTGAATGTGCAGAGATGTGTGTTTACGGGAAAAATATATCCTCTAGTGCTTATTCTAACGTGTGTAAGTGGGAAAATTTTTAATAACAGTGAATAGCGAGATTTGGATGAACCATTTTTACGTGAAGTGTGAGGCATTGCACTGCTCAAATGTGAAATTTCACGTCACACGTCATGTAAAAGATGACCACGTAATGGTACCTAAACATCACTAATAGAACCACTGAACACTAATACAAAGTTTCAAACAACACTTCATTGCACACGTCACTTGTTGTCTCTGAAGTATGTCTTCAGAGAAAACTTTATTGGGCCTTGTTATATCTGACAAGTGTGTTCATCAAGATACATTGATCAATTGTTCAGATTATATCAGACTCTTTAACGTTAACTGTTAAGTGAAACATACTGAAATTCACCCGATTTTTCATGTTTTTCCTGTTTGTCAATGTATCTTATGCTACTGAACACAATATGAAAAACCTTAAGAAACTGGTAGTTTTTGAACAGAATATCCGTATGTACAGAATACTAGTAAATAAAAGGTGAAATTAATGAAAAATACAGCATGCACGTCAGAACACGGGAACCAGGACTGAAATAAAACACACAAATGAAATGACCTCAACATATCAATGTGAAGCAATTGATGACAATTGGCAATGCGGTGTTAAACTCTTGCCATGGAATCCTCATGTCATATTTGTCAAATGTGAAGAAATGCAAGTTGACTACATTGCAATAATAAAGTGTGGTACAGAGTTCGTGAATAAAACTCTTTTCTTTGTGTATCGGTGAAGGTTCACCGTTAGTGGCATTGAAGCTATTTTATGGGAATAATTGAAAAATGTTTTCACACAGGGTTCAGTCGCTCTCATAGAATTCTGCAACAGACCACCTTAAAGGGTCTGTGGCAAGATAAATACCACATCTACGACACGAAGCATTGCTCCTGGAGAGGATTGCCATTGATTTTAATGGAGTTTCCCTGCAAAAAGAGGCCAAACATCATGAGCTGTCATTCCTTCGCCTACAACGTGAATGACACTGCCACAGACCCTTTAAGGCGGTCTGTTACAGAATTCTATGACAGCAGCTAACCTCCAGTGTGGAAACGTTTTTGAATTACTTCCATAAATGATTTAAACAACACGAACGGTAAACCCCTACCATTACTGCTGAAACAGTGACACGCTATTCTCATCGTGTAACATTTACACGATGAATATCGGAGCATCCTATAACTAAACTTTGGGTTCACTGCTGGACTGTTCGGCGTTAAATATAATGGAATTATTCATGTAAACATGCAGTCAAAACTTTCAAGTGGGGGTTACGAATTTAAAAAGTCCGTTATTTTGTAATCAAGGAAATGGGCTGGTACTTGATCAAGAAAAGAAACATCTGGATAACAGCACTTGTTTTCACAGCAACAAAGTCTAGCATATATCTACAAGGCAAACTTTACTGCGATGAAGGGAAATGTGTACACGGTGTGTACGTGGTGCAGCTGTAACACAACCGAAAGGCTAGGACATGCAATTGGCAGCAGGGAGGAGTGTAATAAATTTGGGCACACTGGGGATTACTCACTGGGGATCTCCGCCAAATGATGATGATAAACACGGTGACGTGTCGCAACGGTTGAACCTGAGAAATTATTTCATGTATAAATGGCATAAAAAAACCCCAGAAAATGATCTGAATACTTTGCTGCAATCAAAATTCATGTGGGCACAAAGTTCGGCGCACTAAATGTTGTAGCACAGCTTTGAAACTGGCGCTTAGAAGATTTCATTCATGACTAGTCAGTCAATCATTTACCTTCCTGTCGCTATTGTGTATAATCTGGATGTAATCAGTGTCGTCATTAATAATCGAACATAAAAGAGTTCAAAGCTCGGCCAACTGGCACGCTTCCATGTAAGAAATGAACTACACTGATCACCATGGTATATTTCAACAACAATTAAAAGCTTGTTAACAATTTCATCAAAATAAATGTGTAGAAGTACTACCCAAAAGCTACGCAGAAGGCAATAACATGTATTATCCGACTATTCATATTACCAAACCGGTACCTGTATCGTTTGGAGGAACCAAAGTTGACTTTCTCTTCCGCAAGTTCTTCGCATGTTGATACATTGTCATCAAAGACTTCGCTCGAACCGACAAGTTTGTAGGGAGTCTGCGTCAAGTTGGTTGGTGATGCTGGTTGCACCTTCCCTCCTCCTCCCTCAACATGATGATCACGCTCACCCGAAATTACACATGACTTCTCCAATAAAATTTCGTCGCTTTTGCGGCCATCACATGTCAATTCGTGTTCTTTATCATTGTTGAACAGACCTCTTCTGTTGAATATCGCACAATTCGTGTCTCTGTGCGTCCCATCCAAAGATATATTTGATAAAAAGTTCAATGCAGCAACCCTTCTGCGAGACTTGTGTCTTCTACTAGCGGCCATTAACATGCAACCCTTACAGTTAATATTATTCTTTATCTTTTGTAGTACTTAAATTCACAACGCTGGCTTGAAACAACATACTATATGCTGCAATTTATTGAAGTAAACAGACAGGAATTTTTTTTGCAACCCCGGCGGCTGCCATGAATGATTACAAAAAAAGTCAAAATCGTGCCCAACAAGCATCAGTAGAAAGTAAATATCCACTCATTCGTTGATTCAACCTATAGTATCCGTAGATATGCTGTTGATTTTTTTCGAGAAAATTAAAATATTTTTGGTAAATGATGAAAACGATTCGGAATAAAACGCCAAAGTTTTGGAAAAAGTTAGAGAAAATAGGTCAAAATATCTCAGATCACATCAATGTCAATATTTTGTGAAAAATACGAAATGATAAACATGTTGAACATAATTGAGATTTGCAAACTGTCTAAGATTTTACCAACACAACAAACCGATTTGCAGTGTTTACTACGATACACGAGAAAAAACATAGCATGGCTTGAAAATTTTGGAACTGCACAACGGTAAACCCCCAAGCAGTTTACATTAGAGCAATCGACTCAAAATTCTGATTTTTAGCGGTTTTTTTTTTTTTGAAACTTCATAATATGAAACAAACGATTCAGCATCTTTCACAGTGTTAAATGAACGCTTGTATACGGATGAAGGCGTGTTCAGTATGTTTTTCTTTTTGTCAGAAAGCTGTTTCATATTTCTAACCGGCACTTGACAGACAGCAGTAGAGTTTCTTCGATTTATTCATTAAAGTTTGACACGTCAATTGAAAACATTTAGGGGATGTTATGTTCTGTATTGACAATCAAGACGATTAATATTTGGAAGCAAAATAATTGACACGTAAATTGTTTACGTATTTGCAACAAAAGAAAAAAGGCAAAATTAAATTAAACATGTACAAATGTCACTAAAATAAATGATATCACATTACCCTCGCAACTCAAAAATCCTACACATGAAATGAGTAAAGCATCACTGACGTAGTTACCTTTCTCAATTAAACAACGAATAATAAAGTCCTTTTATCTTGTGAATCAAAACTTAACTGGTAAAACATATGAGTTAATTGGCACAAATATCAAACATTTGCAAGAAATATGAAAAGCTGCACTACTGTTCATAAGATATCGTCTTGCCTCAGAAAAACATCGGTTTCTGTGTGGGACTCATTACAATGGCTGGAATCTTTGATATTTGAATGAAATCGATCTACTGTGCGCAGGAAAACACCTCATAGTTATGGGATTAAGTTTTCTGTGTCAGAGAAAGAAGAAAAATATTTCAGATAAAAGTTACCTACAAGAACAGTTTATTCTAATTTACAACCGACAAGGGTTTACGAACGGAAATTTTATCTACAGTACGAAATTGACAATGGTAATGCTTTTGTTGTATGACTTGCATTGAGCGCATATACTAAAATGACACTATGCATGAAAAAGTTGCACACCAAAAAATATAAGACAGTGTTACACGATGGTTTGTAAATTTAAAGTTCATTGAGAAACTTCACTTCGAATAATTCAGTCATTAAAGTGTAATATTTGGCGAAAAAACAAGAATGCATCAGCATTGTGTCGCGCTCCATCTGGTTATATGATTCAATTTAACCATAACTTTAAGATGAAGAAATAAATTGATTAATATACACAGAGTTAAAGAGATATAATGAGATGAAACAATATGGAGATAAAGAGTGAGATAAAAGATGAAGAGGGTCCATGTATATATTACATATAGGGGGAAAAAGTCCAAAAATTGAAGTTGCTCAGAATGGCCTGAAACACATTTTAGTTTTGGAATCTGATATTTTGAAAATTGGATTTTTTTGTAACCTTCCACAGATAGAAAACCAACTAACCAGACAGATGGACGGACACCAGAGACAGTGACCAGTTAGGTCGCTCCGCTCTTGAGACGGTGCGTCGACTAAAAATTAAGATATTAGATACGTTGTGGATAAATCAGACAAATATTACATTAGTTTCTCGATAACAGCGTGAACATTTGGCAACATTCACTCCGTTAATTGTCTGCATTGAATACTTATTTACTTATTGCACAAAAATGGGCAAGAACCCGGATAATATATTCGTTGTTTTTACTTTGAACGTGTCGCAGTGCTCAAATAATTTATTGTGGGGTTACTTTTGTATTGGCGAGATGTCTCACGACACTTTAAATTCTCTTGTATGATATTTTCCCAGAAAACGGTCCACGTTTTTTCTTTTTTCTTATTGGTTTTGTACCATTTGCCTTGGAATGATGAGAGCTGCCATTACTTATGAGGGAGTCATTTTCTTCGGTGAGTATGGTCTTTTTTCTTACAACTCCGCCGCCTGCACTTGATGTTTTTGATAAATTATCCGAAATAACGGATTCCATTTCACCATCCATGTCGTCCATATCGCCGTCTGCGGTAATGCCGTTCATTGAACTGCTTCGTCGTGACAGTCTTTCGTATCTCTCGCCTTTGTTCGTGGCGAGGTTTTGCATTATGATGTAAAGAACAGCACTGGCTATTCCCGTACCAAGCATAATATAGAGGAGCCACATCGGTCCATTCGACTGAAACAGAAAACCAGTTAATGCAGGAAGAGCCATTTCTCCGAGAGCTGATCCTACCACAAATACTGCTGCGGCTTTGCCAGTGACATGCATATACCTCTCGGCCCACGTTATGCCAGTTGGAAATATCGATGCCATTCCGATACCCAACATAGCTGTACAGAACCACAGGATGTAGTGATTACTATCCAGTGCCATAACCAGACCGCCTAATGCTAAACATGACAGCACCAGATCTGCTATTAGCATGATCGCCGGACTCAAACACTTGGCAAGGAATATCGCCAGGCCTCTACCAATAGCAAATGCTCCCCAGAAAACGGAGGTTAGCATTGTCCCCTCCGCTTTACTCCAGTCCAAGTACTGAACAGAGAAAGTCATGATGAGACCTCCGTAGGTTACTTCCATTCCAACGTACAAGAAATAAAATATAAACAAAAGAATGAGGATCTGCACTCTAAATCCTTTGCTTTCCTTGTGGATTATGTAGTTTTCTTGAAGAGCTGCATTCCGCACCGATCGTATCGTTCTATTAGTACAGCAACATAAGCACATGAACATTACGGCTGTGATGAAGAGGAAGGCAGCAATGATAAGGAAAGAAAATTGCACTTTGGTAAATTCGCTTATCATGCTGGGCATCTTGTTTACGTATTGTATTATTTCGTTGAATTTCTTTTTCACTGTACTCTTTGAGTCATCCTGTTTCCCAGCGCTATTCTGAGTTTCGGGTGGGTCACTAACGACTGTTGCATTTCCTGTTAATATCGCATGGATTGTATCATCGTGTTTGAGAGTAGTTTTTGTCTTTTGCGTTGTTGTCGTTGTTGTAGTGGTCGTCGTCGTTGTAGTTGTGGTAGGTGGTTTCGTGGTGGTTGTGGTAGTGGTTGTCATTGTAGTTTTCTCATTGATATTTGAATTAAGACTAGAAGTTTCGTTGGTCACAGTTTCGTTATTTTCTTTCTCCACCTTCTCAGGTTCGACCACCGGTTCCTTGGGTGGATCTTTGGTTTTCTCTTTTTGTTTGTTTTGTTCTATTTTACTTATTTGTTTTCCAACAGAACTTCCGTCGGCTATTTTAGGATCTCCACTTAGATGCTCTCCAGTGCTTATTGGTCGATGTATTTTAGGTTCAGCTTGGCTACTATTCACTGGCAAAGAGGAGGAAGGAGTAGGAGTAGTCAAAATCGAATTTACGGAATTCTCATTTTCAACCTGTCGTTTGTTTCTCTTGTGGTGAGCATCATTTGGATTTTTGATGTCTGATAAATCTGGAAGACTGTCTGGGTTAAAATTCACCAATTCGTACTTCTCAGTTACGTTTGTAGCGTTGAAGTCACCTTGCGCAAGGAATGGTTCAGCTATCAAGGGTGCAACAAAAGCGCCCACGCCGAATGAAAAGTGAAGTGCCTGCATATACGGTCCGCTATTCATTCCCCAGATATTCAAACACAGCACATTTCCACCTGAAAAGGGATACATATATTCAATACTAAACAGTAAATTTCAAATATAAAGCCCCTGTGCAATAGAATTTGACTTTGAAGACACAATATTTAGAAATAACTCATCAGATGCACTAACCGGTATCAAGAAATCCCATGGATACACCCTGGCACGCAAACAGGCCCATGAGAACCATGTAATTTGTACTCCAGGGTGCAGCTGCAGTTCCTACAGCAGTTAGCATTAGAGAAAGACTAAGCAGGCACTCCTGATTCAGATAGTCAAATAGAATACCTGGAAGGAAATAGTTAAATATGCTGCATCACACTTTCAAGTACATATATTTCAATTTGGCACAATATTAGCTATTTCAAAGTAGTGTATTTGTTCAAGCTTACCTCCCAGAATGGATCCACCCAAATAGCCCACCGATCTACCAGTAAAGATTCGTGATATTTGTTCAATGTCTGTGTGGGTTCGAGCCTTCAAATCGAGAAGCGTGGGTCCTGGAATTGCTATGCACAATCCCTGAAAATAGAAGTGTAAGCGATAACGTCACTACAACTTGGATACGTAACAATGTCCATGTCCGTTTCTGAAACCTTATTTTGCCTCTCCTATTTACTGATCTAACAAACGATACAAAATATTAGATGAAAATTCAATTGTATGCATGCACTGAGTGCTCATTGTGAGTTTTCAAGCATTAATTAGACTGATACTTCACAACTTACAAGGCCAAAGAAGGCAGCACATAAACAAAACGTTTTCAAAGCTTTCCCAGCAAATCCACCGCTGACTGTTCGAACTTCTGATTCCGGCTTTACTCGGTTTGTTAAGAGACCCGATTGGTCAAATATCACATCTTCGTCCTCTTCCATCATCATTTTGTCTGTTTATGTAGAGAGCCTTCTTTCGTTACCTAGACATGTCCAAACACACGAAGATCTTACTTGGCGACGGTCGGTTCACCGCGGTCCTGCCACGGTTGGACCG
>JBCAUG010037208.1:0-10028 GCA_038406175.1 Haplosyllis leylae | reverse complement strand
CCCCCCATGAACTGACAAACAGGACTCAAACTATTACCTTCCCCCATCCTTCGGATGGCGGGCGGTAATAAATGTATTTCTAACGATAATGCTTACTTGTACGGCTGCGGTTTCAATTCTTTATCTGGTACTGCCATAACAAACGTTGGAAACTCGACCAGTTCTTGCTTTAACATGGCCATATTACTTCCATAGTGTGCCATAATTTCTTTGAAGTCTTTCCGTTGCAGAAGAGACGTTTCAGTTTTTGGTGTCACCTTTATTCCTTCAGATTGTGGCACCCTCTGTCCCACTGAGTTAACGAGCCTCTCATATTCTACTTTGGCCTATTAAATATCAATAGAAGTCTCAATATTTTATCGTAAAACTTTATCTTACATTGATGTATTTCCGAATATGTCACAAATCATTACCTGATTTTTTAGCTTCTTTAGATAAGACACTACTGAGTAGCTCAGGCAGTTATCGAGCTGATCGGGTACAAGATTCTGTACACCCAACCTGGCCAAGGCTCTTCTCAATGGCTGAAAAAGCACCGAATTTAATGAGTATGAATGACAGAATTACCTGATACAATTTGCAAATATGTGTCAGTGATCTATATGTCAAGTAATAAATGCCCGTATTATACACTAATTATAACCTACCACAATTCTTATATTTCCGCAAGCCTTAAAAATCCCAATCCACAACCATTTATCACAGGAAAATACTCAAATGACCAAGAACAAAAAGTACACACCTGTGCATAGTAAATAGGCATGGTTTTTAAGTAACTTTCAAACTGCTGCCTCCACTTCTGGGTTGGTTTCAGTTTGTGAATCTTAAATAGGTCGTCTGAAAATAGAAATAGCAAAAAAAAGGACTTGTGATCGTATCAATTTACCAGTCATGTGAACAAATCGGAAAACAACTACGTTGTACGACAGGGAGGACCTACTTCCATCTAGTCTTTTTCCAATACATTGCACAACAATAAACATGAATCAGACTCTTCACAAAGGACTCTGTGTGCAGTACTTTAAAATGAGTATCTCTTGTAAAGAACTCTGATTCATGCATTTAACTATAGAAAGGGACAATGGCAAACCTCATTATTTGCTGGGTTCAACTTCCTATCTCACCCAATCACAGTGCTCCTTGTAGTCACATGACCATTAGGAGGCAAAGGACTTGGCAGGAAGGCATAAATACCCTTGGGCTCTACCACACAGGAACCCTGCATTGGTAGAAGGGACACCCAGGGTATCAATCATCTACTATTACAAGCTCAATTACATGACAGTCTTGTCACCTCTGCCACGGATATCGGCTAAAAATGCATCCACCATTACGTTTAAATTTATTTCTGTGGCATGTAGCAGGTATACCAGTAGCAAAGCATTTCGGAATACATTTTGTTACAGAAAACTATGAATGCAGGTTGCTTTCATCATTCAGTTGTGACAAAAGCATTACTTACCAAGTAAGGGTAATAAAACTGGATAGTTGTATGGCATAACAAACAAGTTGACTACAGACAGATTAGAGCTGGCTTTCAAGTAACCAAAAGCATGACCAATATCACTATACTTCGCACTGTTTCCGATAAAAACCTGTGACAAGTGAAAAAATCTTCGTTCAGGCATCAAAATCAAAGGATTAGTTAGGATTTTTCTTGTGTCCAGTGGGAACAGTACTTTCAATTTTGTTCCAAATGAGTCCTTCAATATTCAGTCTGAAATTGAATCCCAGTGTTAAGAAACGTCACTTCAAACGCACCTGCCACACTGAGTTTGACTGCCGACGTTCAAGTATGTATTGTGTCAGTGGTGAAGGTTCCAATTCATATTTGTCGAATGGGAAGTTTTCCACGACCAACGGCTCGCATGATGTACAAGAAAACTTTATCACAGGATGTGCGGATCTGGGAGGCTAAAATGTTTGCAAAGACACTTGTTCGAAGAACGTCAAAATGAAAATGAAGAAATACATTACATATCGTTTTTAAATGATGAACTTTAAACTTACCAACATGGGACTATTTAAATCTGGCCAGAAACTTTCAGGTATAGGCCAATGCCCCACTGAGTAGCCTTTCTGTGCAGATCTTGGGACATAGATTAACTTGCGGCAGGTATGCCACGCTACGTTACCAGCAATACTGCTGGCTGGGGTTGGAGTCACTGCTCGTTTACTTTTCTCTTCTTCGCTGACAACATCCACGCGATTTGCATCCTGATTTTCTGAGCAGAAAAGTAAAATTAATTTGTTAGGTTTCTGTCCTTTGTCTCAACCAGCTCTGTTAACGAAAACGCCATTTTTGGTTGTTTGCAAACTTACCCTTTCCACCATTAGGTTTATTGTCTACATTATCACTCTCCAAACTGGGGGGATCAGGTCCAATTTTCTCAAAATTTATCACAACACCAGACTGAACTTTTTGCACGATGGATTCTAAACACTGATGTAACATCCTTTGTGACGATACTGCGTACGATCGACCTGTTAATGCAATGAAACGAAGTCTTTAAACTCCGCCTTGTTGAAGAATAAAGGTGCTTCTTTATGGCGACAAAATTGCATCAGAATACTGGATGTAATATCTCTGTATCTGTGTTTTCACTTTGTCATCAAATCTTTTAACCTACCTCCAGTTACATCACACATGCAGTCAATCGGCGAGTCTTCTGCCGCTGGTATGAAGGATCCAGGGAATTCTTGAGGAACCGCAGGCACTTTCAGAACAATGCCGAACAATCGTTGATCCCATCGGAACGGTTCTTTGGTCAATTCACTTCCGGGGACAGAGTTCATCATAGGTAAATTTAGCTGTAAAGATAATGCTCTTCTGGTAAAATTTCATTTTTACATCACTTACAGTTAAGCATATATGTAGCAAAAAAGCCTTGTTCGCACATATAATGTCTGGTTTTTCAGCGGCTCTTTTGATCTGTTTAACGTCATGTGTGAACAGAACCATGACATTACATTGAACAATTTTTGAAAGGTAAAAAAGTATAAACAAGACTTGTGATGCGTAACTCGAAGTCCAACAAGAATGGCTACCAGCATTGTGTCGCACCTGCAAGTTATAGTGGTGTTATCTAGTGTCAATATTTGAAATTAGACTCTTGATCCATCTGGTGTCAATATTTGAAATTAGACTCGTGATCTGCCTAGTGTCAATATTTGAAATTAGACTCTTGATCCATCTGGTGTCAATATTTGAAATTAGACTCGTGATCTGTCTAGTGTCAATATTTGAAATTAGACTCATGATCCATCTGGTGTCAAGAGTTGAAATTAAGTTCTCTGTCTACAACCAACCAACAAACCAGACAGACCGACATCATACAAAGAGAAGTCACTCTGCTTCAGCAGCAGGCGCGAGTTTTTTCTTCATTATTAAAGATTTTACACACACAGCTCCTGTTAAAACGTATCAAATATATTACAATTTTTGTTCAATTATTGTTTTATCTTGCAGAAGGGACAATAAGTCAGACTAATATTTAGCTTTAAGGCTAGTTAATTAAATTTGGTGTGGCGGATCCTGACATGCCTGCCAAGTCACCGACAGACCCACCATTTAAAATTATTTGTGTCAATAAAATACTGAAATTTAAAAGAAAACAATTCAGGTCACATTGATTACAAATGGTACTCGACAGATTATCAGGCACACTACTTAAAAATGTGTTAATATCATGGATCTCAATTCCGACAACTGATTTTATTCATTATGTAGCATACTTCTGCTTGAACTGTGGATTGCGTTGTCAGTTTTCTTCCGTCTGTTATACAAACAATAACAGCAGGTTCCAAGTAAAATGGGCACCGTCCCTTCAAATAGAAAAAAGTCGGTGATGAACAAGGACCCCGACTTTAGAATTTCGAAAATTGACGTGGAGTTGTACCAAACAGATGAATATGATACAGCCTAAACTCGTTACCTGGCCGTATGTATCGATGCCGGACTGCATTCTGTTAATATTCAGCAAATCGAACGTGTGCTTCAAAGCTGGACCGAGGGTTGTCAGACCGTGGCCGTCAAGTTGTTTCAGTTCAGCTGCAAACGTTGAATGACTCTCTTTCCACCCAGCCTGTGGTTGGAATGCTTCGGGTTAAAATTTACCAAAGATAATCCGATTTTTACTTGATAACCACTGAAATATAGGGTCCCACTTTTTTTCAACGAATTTCCCCAACTTTCTTCAGTGTTTTCAATAAAGTTCGCAGCAAATTCGCAATTTTTAAGACAATGTGAAGGGGTTTTCCTGAAGATGAACATCTAATATTTTTCCAAAATTATCGGACTCAAAAAAACTGATCCCATTTACCCCCAGTTTCTGAAGAAAACGTCTCCGCGAAACAAACCATTATCACAACTGTAGGGTGACCAGAGCATTGCCAAAAGATTGAAAATTCTCACACTGACAAGACAGAGCATTAGTGAAACTTTTTTGTATTGATTGCCGCTTTTTTTCCTTTTTTGCAGAACGATAGTTACACTTTTATTATTCGGTCAACTGATGAAAAAGAGAGAGTTTGTTCCTAGCTGTATAAGGAACTGTAAATGGTCAGAGGAATAACAGGGCAGCGGTGACGTGTGAGTAAAAAAATTCCGTGTAATTTCGGCATAATTTTTAGTATGTAAATGTATAGCCAACCACTTCTCCCATTTATCATTACATTCCATATAAAATGTAGCTGCTATAATATAGGGATACAATTTGACATTGTATGAAAGTAAAAAAATCCGTTGTATTGCCTTTCCCTAACATTTAATAGGGTTCCCCGCGTTAGAGAAAAATGTAAAGAAATTTGTTTCCGGGTCAGCGAACTATCAGGGAATTTCGAAGATGCTAGATGATATTTCCAGGTCAAGTGGGAACCCTGTTCAATGAGCCGTCGAGTAGTGGGTTATTAAAAATAACAGGATCTGCTCTATTCGACTTGAATTTTAAATGGCTCTAATTGCTTGGATCTTCTCTTATGCGTACATACGCAATGTATGCACGCATCTTATGCAATATTGAAGCGGTCAATGCAAACACGCGAGTGTGTTAATTAACAAATTTTCCCTATAATGATATGTGGGACTAGATTATATTTCCAAAGGGGTAACTGAAATTCTTCCTTCCTGGACGTGTCATTAAGTCTGTCTGATATATGTTAAAATGTAAACCACCCAAGGTTTTGCGATGAGAGTAATGCATGAACGTTTCAATAACAAGTCATCTGCCAGGTCAACTTCACTGAAGTCGGTCTGTTAAATTTTAGGTTTTAGGCATAACATTTTCAACAAAGAAGGACAAGTTTTCGGTCTCTTGGGCTTTCTACGAGGGTCTTTAATTCATTCAAAAACTGGTCATGAGCCACAAGTGAAGTTTCTTCGCCCAGCTTTTTTGCTCCTTGGGAAATTTTAAATTGTCCGCAAAACCAGAAAAATTTGGAATTACGTCGAGAACCAGAATGAATATTCTTTACATTGAATCAAGTGTCTTCGGAATATGTTTCTGACTTTTGGAGGGAAATTATTTTGATACTACGGCAGCACCGTTCTCCGTATCAAATAATATTTATAGATGGCGCGGTATGTATCATTTTGTATTTATTTCTATCCCACGATGCACCTCTCACAGAGAAAGGCAAAATGGCCGTGATGCAAAGAAAAATATCGTTGGCTTGAAAAATGCTAAGCGACGAGCAATCTAGCCATTCTTATCCATCAAGCAAGGTGCCAGCAGCTAGATGAGGTGTCAGTGCGCCAGTCTGGGATGTTACTTGTCGGATCCCGACGGAAGCTGAGCTCCTAGAAGCTGTGCAAACGTACCTTGACGTTGGCTGGAGGGTCTTCGAAAGTCAACAACATATATCTGTCCATTCTACTCGCAGGATCCCGTGATCGTATCTGAATAAATTCAAATAAACTACGTGAAAAACAAATCCACTAACTGCGAGAAATCGATCTGTAGTCTATTTGAGAGAGAAATACCTTCATAAATGTTTCTACAGCGCCTTTTGCTGTGTCTAAAAGGCTCATCCCTTGGTATGTACGCTGATTCATCGACGCACTGGTGTCGACAAGGAAAACTATAATGGTCATTGTTACTGACTATCGTTCATCTACCTGTCTGGGTCAATACTAGAGGGGGGCAACAGCGAGTTGGCCCACGGAGGGCTGCAAAAAGCCCCTATTTCTTACGCACCTTCTTTCCTTGGCGCTGCCTCGGGAAGCAGCTAACACGCCACGGACATTGAGTCACGTGACCATGGCCGCCATTGCTCTCTGATTGGTCCAAATTCTCTAGGAGCGGTTCTTGTTTTAAAATATCAACATATGTTTCACTTGCACGCGTCAAAGTCAATCCGCGGCAGAAATAATGACAAACTTGGGGTTTTCTGCTTCAACGTTACATTTCCACAGCATAATTAGATCTTAAGACAACTGTGAAGGAATCAATATAACGTAAACTAAAGAAGTACCGAATTGATCTCTGTCCAGACTTCATAGATAAAGTTATATTCATCATGGTATTTTAAGAACAATGTGCATTAATTTTATCAGAAAATGCTAATTGCAGATCTATAATGAATACAATCTAATCATTTGTTGTCACTGAATAAGAAGAAATTGGTTGAACGACTTGTATTTATGATCATGATTATCGTGTCCATAAGGAACATCATGTGACGAGTGCATGCATACTTTTGAACTTTTGAAAATGAGGACTGATCCCGAAAACCGAAGTAAACATGAGCACATTCTGGATTTTTTTGTCGTTTGGGTGTTCCATCCACGCTCAGATGAGACCCTTTACTTTAATGACTATAATAGTATCTGTGGTACAAATATTTATATGATTTTTTTCAGAGTGCAAGTAACTCACCACTTTGGTGCAAGATGAGCATTTGTTTTGTGATGTCTGTTTGAACTGTTTTCCAATTGATTGTTTTATGATTTAAAGTGATCGTTTCTGGATCTAGTTTTGGTCTGAGCTACACATAAAAATGGCGTATTTTATTCTAGCCTTTTTCCCGAAGCCATTAAATTGACTGATTCTGTGTATCGTTAGCAACATAAGCATGCAGATCTATATTTTGAATGTAGAGATTATGTGATGAAAACCCAGACTTATATTGCCTAGATTATATTTTCCCAGGTTAGGAGAACATGATGAAAATACTTTCGACAGGTGTCAAAGTATTCGCGGTAGCGGTCGTTTATGGGCAAATTGCGTCATTGTGTCAGTCTTGTGCACCTCCGTGCACTTGTCATTCTGCAAGGGTAGAGACAGTTGTCAATTGTGTTAACAGAGGGTTAAAGAAGGTACCAAATTTCATTATTTGATATCTCTGCGATGAATTCGAGATTATGAAAGAAAATATTCGATTTTGTATTGTATTTTGGCACACCATGGTGGCACTTGTGTACTGAGTAGAAAGTGATAGTACTTGGCGACATGGATATATATTGCTGATTCTTGAAAGTTTTACCATTGTAATGTATGGAGAATCCAGTGGAAATTGAGCAAGAATCAGCAATAAATCCCTGTCCACAAGTACCATCTGTGTTTATGACAGTCAAATTGTAATTATTTCATTGGGACAAAATGCTAGAAGTTTACAAATAATACAAAACTCAAAAACACAGTATCAGTATCTGTACAAAATCCTAATGTGAAAGAACGTAAAGTAAATGGACAAAAGTACATCAGTGGTGCGAGCACTACGCCCATTCACATGATCATTTCTTTTTCCAGAAATTCCGAGGATATTGTGGAGTACGATATTTTGAATACCAAGATGACGCTTACGAAATTCCAGAAAGTTTCGCCCATCATGGGGCTAAACGTGGTCATCATGGACACCGTACACAACAGCATCACAAGCGTACTGGACACTTTGAGGAACAGGTACATGATATTTTAAACTCTTGAAGCTCCAGAAGAGTACTGAATAAAAGGATAGGAATAAATAAATATGACTGGTACTCTACGTGAAGTAAACTCCACAGTGAAACATTCACTTGTACTTCGTTGCTAAACGATGATGATTTCGATCATGAAGCAGTAAACAATATAAAAAAGCTTGGAAATTACAATCAAATAGATTTTGTGATAGGCGTAAATATATTTCAGATTGAAATAGACAGAACAGATTGGAAATACGAGAGAATCGAAGTGCCTGACGTTGAAGATGCAAAGAGAGCCACTGTGCTTCATGACTTCGAAAAGGTAGACTCTTCTTACATATGAGCACATTGAGTAGTTTTTGTCCGTAAAATGTTCGTGATGAAGTTGAAAACGTAATTTAAACAGAATTCAGCTTTATTACCGTCCGCGTACGTAGAACGACACGAAGGTAATGTCTTCAGTTGGTCTGTCCACGGGGAGCACCCCCTGGTCCTGTCCATGGTCCTGTCTGGGGGATACCTGGTCCTGTCCAGAGGGGTCCCCTAGACAGGACCAGGGGTGCCCACCTGGACAGGATAGGGGGTACCCTGCCTGCAGACAGGAAAGGGGGTACACCCACCCCAGACAGGAGTTTCCCCCATCCAGACAGAGTGGGCCCCCCACCCCCGGCTCCTGGACGGGACAAGGTGTAGGTTACGCCGCGGGCGGTACGCCTCTTGCGGTCACGCAGGAGAACTTTCTTGTTGATTAAATACTCAAATTCCAGTTTTGGGAAGGGGGTGGTAAACCAAAATCCAAAATTAGAGTAAACCATAATTCTACTGTACTCAAATTTTGGTTTCGGGCATTCTGGTTTGATCAATCTTGGACTCCCATTTACCCCAGCATTCCACTCTGATGAACTTGTGTCAAGTTGTGATGCGAAAGAGTAGGCGTATATCTACTTTTTTGTTGGCCTATGTTATGAGGAAGTGATATGTGTTGTAACATTCGAGAACTTTTGGGAACACTATGCTTTTGATAAGAATCATTAGCTTCCTTCATTTGATATTTTGATCATGCTAGACAGGACGTCAACGTTTTGTCATTAATTGATATTGACACAATTCTCAAATTAACTGTAATAGTGTGACACAAATAGATTTTCACTTCACCAAATTTTAAGTGAGAGCCATTTTTTAATTTACCATCTCAGTCTCACAGACCTGAAATGTCCTGTAAAATTGCTTCCACAACATTTTTCATTCACATGGTGGCGCTCATAGTTTAACAAAAACCTCAATCCCATCTGAGACAAATCTGCAGGTAAAATCCTATTAAATGTTCTGAATATTGTACGGTACGTACGTCAGATCCACGTTTTTTCCTCGACATATGCAGGAGTACAAAAATAAATGACAGTTTCGTTTCCGCTGTTTTAGTTTTGCAAACCAAGCTTTGGAATCTTTCCAAGTTTGAACATGGTATGAAAGTTCTTATCTTTTGAGAAATCCTTGAGCTACGGCTTTTCGTAGCTAATAGCTCGCCATTGTGTAATAAAATAAACTTAAAACAACACACAAGTATTTGTTAAGTAATTAAACCTATATCTATTTAAATTGATGAGATTATGTCTAAAAGCATGTAAAATAATATATACTTTGTCAAAGGAACATGATAATGTTGTAAACAATTAGTTTAAGTAATTAGAATTTGAGAAAAATTCTTTTTCGGCGGTACATGCATGTTCAACGGTACATGGATGTTGCGTAGGCGTTGGGTTACAGTACATTGTAATAGTTTCGGATACATGTAGTTTCCCCATTGTGATAAGTACGGTAAGTACATGCAATTCGGTACAACCATCCAAAATATCCGGGATCGAAGTACAAGACCCGATGGTTATTTTTTGCAGAGCTCATGATACTATCGTGACATTTTTCAGATACGCTTTTAAAAGGAACTTTTGTCATTTTTTGTTACATATGAAAATTAAAAGCTCCACATCAAAATGAAAGCTTACATACAGATAGAATTGACGCGTAATTTGTCTTTTTGGTATAACAAGTTCGTATTTTTAGCAGAGCTGTTGTAAACAGCTTTGCTCTTTAAATGGGAAATATTTTTTGGTGAAATCTCACGATTTCT
>JBCAUG010037197.1:0-10028 GCA_038406175.1 Haplosyllis leylae | reverse complement strand
GTACTCAGTCCCAGGGGGGGTACTCGGTCCTGGGGGTACTCGGTCCCAGGGGGGTACTTGGTCCCAGGGGGGGTACTCAGTCCTGGGGGGTACTCAGTCCCAGGGGGGGTACTCGGTCCCGGGGGTACTCGGTCCTGGGGGGTACTCAGTCCCAGGGGGGTACTCGGTCCCAGGGAGGGTACTCAGTCCTGGGGGGGTACTCAGTCCTGGGGGGTACTCAGTCCCAGGGGGGTACTCGGTCCCAGGGGGTACTCGGTCTGGGGGGGTACTCAGTCCCAGGGGGGTACTCAGTCCCACCCTGAAAAAATTTTTAAAATTCTTTTTAAAATTTTTTTTTTTTAATTTTTTTTTAAAAATTTTTTAAAAAATATTTTTTTTTTAAATTTTTTTTTTGATTTTTTTTGGGGACGTGATTACCTGGGGATAGGTAGGCTACGCAGCGGGCGGTATGCCTCTTGCGTTCACGCAGGATGACTTTCTTGTTCACATAGATAACTAGTAGCAGAACCCAATAAAGTCACCGACAATTAGTCAGAACTAAAAATTGAATCCGACCTGTGTATAATATGCTCGCTGAAAAATGACAACCTCTAAATACAGTAGTGATGCTTGAATATATCACAATGATAGTACTTGCCGAGAGTAAGGTGTACGCAAAAAGCTACGGAGTTGACCAGTAGGATAACTTAGTGATGGTCAAACTGACCAGTCAACATTAATTAAAATCATCGCCAAGTACCACCATTTTCAGTTATGATCAGTAAATTAATTACATCTAAATAAAGAGTAAGACAAACGCCAATTGCAACAGAAACAGCTTTAGTGAAGAAAGTTGGCAACTGGGTTTATCATATTCCTTTTCAAAGTCGGCCCTCTGTGCACATCCTGGAAGACTGTCAACTTGGAGATGGTAATTTTATTTTGATGTTTGAGACAGCAGTCGCTTTACATTTTGAGAAGGGGAGCCAACATCCCCTTTCAAACCATGCTTTTTTCACTTGAATAATACTCGTGGTGAGTAGTGCAGTACTACCTTACTGGTGTACGGACGGTTTTTGGCAAGTATGGGAATTTTTGTGATGCGAAGTGAAAATATTACTGTACGCGAGATGAACTTTAATCCTTCCAAGATCAGATTGAACAAAACATTTCAAATCTTAGAGAAAAACTCAAAATTCCAGTTTGGAAGGACGTGCTCTTTTGTGACCATCTTTGATCAGTTGTCATGTTGTTGGAGACCTTGGAGGTTAGCCATTGCTAAAATAAGAATAAAATAAGAAGAGTGGCTTCCATGGCTCTATTTTTCAAAATAGAAACTTGCAATGAAAACTAAAAACCAGTCAGTTTGAGTTGGATGGTCAGATTTAACCGACACAAGGTGAGATTTCACCAACACGAAAACTGATTTAACTCACGCAAGGTCGTATTTAACTCATGTGAAGTTATGCCAGGTTAAATTTGAAAATGAGTATTTTCAAACCATTTTTACACCATTTGAATGAGCAAAAATTATTTGCTACATTTGTGAAGGTTCAAAACTGCTTTGCGGTACAGTTTTAAATATCTTGCATTAGAATGTAAAACACTTTTCCATTTAGTTGCATGGTAAAATACTAATGTCCTATTGTTGTACAAGTTACCAATGTTCAACCAAGGCGATAATCTTGTTCCCGGGGCAGCCTGTGTAATTCCAGGAAGCATTATTTGCGTTGTGCTTACGCAAAATAAAGTACTTGGTACTGCCACCTCAAAAAAGGCTCCGTGTCGAAAGAAGACCGAGGCAATTTCAATAAAATCCATGGCCTTTACTCCAGGAATGTAGTATACATCTGAATATCCATAGATAGCTCGTCGTGGTGCTCCTGTGAAGTTGAGAATTCGCTGTTGGCAAGTCATGAAAGGCTCCTTTTTCTTCTCTGCCAATAGTTTTATTTCATCATAGGACGTAATGTAATGTTTTCTGTGGATTGTGTCCATCCAAGGCCACAATTTTGCGGAACATACAACATCAAATTTTGAAGAACATTTTTGTCCTAGAAAATACAATTTGACCTTTAATACTTCCAAGAAGCTAATAGTACTCCATAACAGTTGTCCTGCTGTGGTGTTATATTTTCCGGCGACATGGAAACCTGGCTGAAAAATTTATCATACGTAACTTTGCTTTAAAATCTAGTTTGTGACTTTTGTGAGTGGTATTGGTGGCAGTATGAATGAATAATAACCAAATATTTATTGTCGAGAAAAATATTTTGTGTGATGTATTATGAGATTGAAATAACTCTGATACTGCACTCCACTGTATTGTAAATGAAATCGTAAAGCAATGTTTCATATGTAGAACTACCTGTCTAAAAACAGTTTTTCACAAACTTTCAACTAGGTCTGGTCTAATAAACCATTTAACCTTGAAACATAATCCTTAATATTCTTTTATATTAAATTTCATATCTATTAGTTGGTGCAAATAGAGAAGAAAACTGCAAATATATGGGAATACAACTTTGGCCACAATGCCAACATTGCCAACTTTGTTTACTTACTGGCCTAATTGACATTTACGGAATACTACGTTTCAGAACGATTTGGGCCTTTACTGAAATTTGTCTGAAATTCGATGGTCCAGTTATCTGCGTGAACACTCTAAACTCCATTCACCAAACTATAATTTTTTTGACTGCCAAGACATATTTTGAATCATTGTGAAAAAAAAATCAACGAGACTTCAGCACATGATCTCGAACAATAACGGATTTTACAATTCTCCATGGCAAGCTTTCCCAAAAATACTTACACAAGGATCCCAAACAAGAAATCGTGATGTTCACAGAAAAATATAAATTTACCCGTTTTTAAACTTGCAATGTGGATTTCATCACTAGTCCAGACAGATGATTTGTCCGCATGTTTGATTCTTTCTGGTAAAATTACCATATCGTCGGAGATAATTAAATAACCCGCAAACTCTCTGCTGTTTTGGAATGTCATTGCCTTTAATATTTTTATTGTACATCTACAATATTGAAATATTATATTATTAGCATTAGCATTGTAATTGCCGTTCTGTAACACAGAACTGCAATTGTCATGGATGAAATACTTCGATACATTACTAAACAAATTGGAATTGTAAAAGGCGGTTCTCACCGCCAGCGTACGAAGTACGAGTCTGTCCACCAGGAAGAGGGGAGTAGCCCCTGGTCTTTTTCTGGGGGGGTTCTCCCCTCAGTCAGGCCTGTAGCCAGGGGGGACACGGGTATCTGTACCAGTGGTACCCTAGTTGGGATTTTAGCCAGTAGCCAGTAGAGTGTCCATGGACAAAACGAGGATACCCCCCCCCCGACGGGACAGGGATACCCGCGGCAGCAGGCTACGCCGTGGGTGATACGCATCTTGCGGTTACACAGGAGGACTTTCTTGTTTTATTGAGTTAAAAAGAAAAGCAGCAAGGAAGTCAAAGAAATCAATATCCTCAAAAGTCACAAGAGGCTGGCTCATTGCTAGCCGATCATGCAGTGTCAGTCATTTTGGAATAGAAAGTTGGGAAAGATTTTGAATATTTTTGCAAGATCGAGGTATCAATTTCTGGTTTCATTTTGTCCAAAAAAGTTGTCAAGCTGTGACACCTACTTTATTTGCATATTTGGAAAATTCCAATGACATTAGGCCAATCAGAAGACATCTTACAAAGGTGCCACAGACGTTTCCATGGAAACCTCACCCAAAACAGTTGTACACACTGCTCCGCATACTTAATGAGTTGTACACCCTGCTCTGCAGACCAAATTAGCCTTAGGATATGCATAGAAGTGTGTACAACAAAATAAACCACTGGAAACTTCCAATCAGATCCTTGGAAAAGAGAGGCTTGCGCCCCGATGTGGTAAAGCAGAATTTATAAATTGGGGTGGAAGACCTGTGTTGTGTGATCGCTATTTTAGAATTTTTTTAGATGTGCTTATTATGCATGTTACAATGAGAGAAATGAATCAAGACTGATTCCAAGACAGTGGTGATCAGTGTGGTCATCCTTGAATCTAGTCATTTGAATCAAAATGTTTAAATGACATCCAAAGATGATGTTACCAAAATGATGCCACGACATTCATTCTGTGTGTAAACAAATTCGAACCAATAAATGCAGCTTAAAGTAGGCCTACCTAATTATCATAAAACTGCCAAAGGTGTTAACAACCTCCTGGACAGGGTGTTCAAATCCCTCGAAGTAACCAATAAGGTGACTCTATGAACCACCAACAAAACAATTTGTCATCTAACCAATTGAAAACTTGTCACTGATAACCTATACACCAAATCAAGGTTTTTCAAGGTCTTTCCATAATTCAATCATTGACTATGTATGATTTCTTCTGAATCAGAGCTTATTTCAGACATGTAGGGAATGAGTCACAATTGGTTGCAAGTGATTTCTTTGAACATTTTAGGCAGCTTCACACATTATCACCCACAAACCCCATAACACTTGTCATTTGACATTTAATATTTTAAATTTCTAGTCAACAGGAAGTCAAATATTTGTTGCTGGAAATAAATCTTTGACACAAGTGCCACTGACTCTATAGCTACTTTTTAAATATGTTACACAGTAAAACAAGATATGAATTCAATTCCGGGTGACACACCTGAATGGCCTATTTAAATCTAAAATATATTTTCCACTCACTTAAAAATCGACATGTGATAGTCATTTGAAAGTCCGCATCTGCAGTGTGCAGCAGATGACATATTAACCCAATGGTAAGTTGCACCAACACAAACGTCCATTAACCTTTGTGTCATTTCTGGATGTGAGTGACAGACTCTGAAATCTGTCTACCTCTGAAAATATTTTGCTTACCCATGAGGTAAATAACCTGGATTTTGAGAAGTATTTAGAGGATGGATGATTCTCGTTGTGTTAAATCCAGCACGTACAATCTTCTCATACTCGTTTTCTTGGCCATAAACGCTACAGTAGATAATGTGTGGGAAAAAATCCTTGTAAAGTACATCCACAAGAGGTACAACCTAAAATGCACATTAAACTGCTAAATGAGAGAAAATTGTCAGAATGACAAAATCAAAATACAGACCGTCATATTTGATCCAAACAACGTATTTGAACAAATCAATAATTCAAAATGATTTTGAAGGGATTAAATATTTTAATCAAAAGTTGCACTCAAATAAAATTTTAATATATTTCTTGTTCAAACTGTTTGATTTACATGTATAGTTTCTTTTTAAAAGGTACAGGTTATTATCCGGACTATTGACATCATTTTGATAACTGGCTTCAAACATCCGTGATGTGGCTATCTATTTTTATCTACTTATCTAAATTGAAAATTTGGTTGATTTAGAATCAGTGCAGGTGATTGCAAGGTTTTCAATAAATCTAACATGTCACCAATATTACACTTGCTTGGTTTGTGTAGTAAAACTCAACCCCAGTCAGAATTGAGTGTCCGCCTGGTCAGTGAGGAGAGCAAGAGGTATTTAATCTCAGGGGGTGACAGCAGTTGTTCATGGGTGTTAGTTCATGCACTGGACCTATTTGTGAAGTAGGAACTGCTGACTGTACTACTGGGTGAGGGGGTAGACTTCTGAGGGAGTGGCTTTCCATGTGATGAAGCATACAAACAAACACTCAGATTAGGCACAGTCTTTATTGTTGCTCCTGAGACTGGTTTGACATTAAAAGGCACAGATCAATATTTTGAGTCTGAAGAGGTAACATTTGATGTACAAACAGGCTTGTAGAATGTCCAGGTAACACAGAATGACAGAATCAGCCATTGTCTTGGATTGAGGAGTTCTTGAGGGGTTGGATTAAAGTCTGTTGCCAAACACAACTTACAAACAGTTAACACACATTTAGATGACACAGTGGACACAAGTAGTACACCTTGGGCACAACTGGCACATTGAAGGTGAGATGTCGGGAATGACACAGCTAATGAAGTAGACACAACTGGTGTACATGAGGTGACACAGCTAAGAAACTCTGCAAAACAAAGACATTTATAAGTACAAGAATTTCAATTTAGGAATCCAATTGATCTCCTCAGAATTACATGTACAATTACTATAAAGCCTTTAGAAATACATTTAAGTAACAGGTTGTGCATGAGGAGTGAGTTCAGCTCCCCACCTCCTCAGGATCTGGAAGCATTGCCAAAAGGTCTGAAGTGGCTCAAACAGCCTGAATGGTGCAATTTGGGCAGATCCTGAATGGAGAGTTAATCTGTCTCCTCAAGGATACCTGAGAAGTTCCTGCTGTTGCTATATGACACTGAACAGTCTGGTGGTTAATGCTGGAGGCCCTACTTTCTCAGGGGACATTCCCCTTATATACCTAATGCCTAACCACCGGAATATTGATACACCTACACAAAGTAATTCCAATGAGGGGGTGGTAACTTGGGAAAGGGCTGGGACTATTTAGCACCTTTTGAGGTTATGCTAGGTATTGGAGCACACTAACTCAATTTGCTACCACTTCCATCTCGATTGAACCATTGGTTAATGCTGTAGGCATGTGAGCGGGTGAGTAGGAATACAGTCTTACATGTCAGATGGTGATTGGTTATACTCATCACGCAATTTGCTGATTGGTTCCTGGGACTGTGCATGTGCTGTCTTTGCACTGATTGGACATTGTTTGAGGGGGTGAACAGGGCACACGGGATTCATACGTGATTTTCACATGATTCATGCATGACACCTGCATGGGTTTGTGTGGGAAAGTCTGAGGAGGTGTTTGAGGTATGGACTGATGCTCTTCTGGCCAAAGGAAGCCAAATACAGGTGCAGTTCATCTCCACTCCTCAGTTTTCACAATGCTATACCCTCAACCTGTTACAACCTATTTTCACAAATCTGGCAACTTCTTCATCAAAAGCTTCTTCAAGATGGACTGGTACCTTCCTAGGTCTGTGTCTGGCTTCAATCTCAGTTGATAGGGATCACCTGTAAACCTGCCTTATCTACTAAAGACATCAGAATAATGTTCAAGTACTTGCCCCTTTGTCAAAGCTCCTGGAGATGCCATTTCTCCTTGTAAAGTTGTCAACTTTTGAGCATTCTGTGAAGAGTCACTGCTTTTCATCCTTTCTTGTAGATTTATGAACTTAGGCTTATTTTACTCATATCCCTGTTGACTGGATGGTCTCTCAGACATCCAGTCAATCAGATGCACATCAGATGCTGGAGTAGAAAATTTCTTGGCCATGAAACAGGGCTTGAGGAGTCCCATTAAAAATGAAGTTTCTCTGGACAGAACATTTGGTGTATTAGTCTACTCAATCACTTCCATGTCTATCTTGTATTTCTGGCCTTTCCAACATAGAAAACACTTGAAACTTCCTGCTGCTCTAACACAAGTAGAATCAAAATTCTTAAGTATTACTGCTGATCTATGTAACTGCACATCTGGGAACAAAGTATTGTAAGTTTTCCAGGTTATTGCATTGACATCAGATCCTGTATCCGGCTTCAAGGTAAGTTTCTTGTCTATTTTGTGAAGATCTGTCCTGACATAAAATTCTACTAGAAGTTCTTTTCTACTCTTGACTGTGGAAAGCATGTACTTTCTGTACTTTCTGCCAAAAATTTCCATCCTCATCCCAGTAGTGGTCATCACTTGTAACCTCAGCTAGATGGACTTTCTTCTTCTCAGTAGGATGTTTATTCTTTGGGAAATTGCCTGCTTTCTTGCCTCACTTGGCATAGTGTCCAATACCTCCACGATGATTGCATTTGGCTTCTTTGTCTGGCCAATTCTTGTTATGTTCCTTGATCCAAGGTTTTTAGGTGCTTTAAACCACCTTACACCGTAGCACTCTAGAATTTCGAATCGGCAATTTGGGACATTTCCCATTGGAATATTTTTGTCAAATTTGGACACAAGACACCTTATGATATCTCCTAAGACCCTTCTTGGCCAATTTTGGCATATGTCAATTTTTGGTGACTCCAAGGCCATTCGAGTACATATTGTGGGTTATTGGTGGGCCTATGACTCCAGGTGGTAGGATCTTACACACTGTGACTACCCATGGCCAGACACTCCGGGTCTGACTACATGATCTTGAAGGGTGGCATGAGCTATCCAGTCCTTCACATGGTGGTCCTTGTCCTACTTACTGAAATACCTCTGATGACTGGCAATCACTTAGGGTCATTGGTAAGACTCCAGCTACTATCAATGATGGTTTCCTCCTTCATGGAGGTTGACTCCAATAGTCAGAGCAAACAGATAACTCAGACTAATTGGCTAAATTGGCAAGTTTTTGAGGGCTCTTATGGGAACCTAGGAGAGTCAGATGGCATGGTCACCAAGTGCATTCAACTCAAGGAGGTCCTTATGGTCAATGGTCATAGGGGGAATGACCCTGAGTCCCAGGGGCCTCAAGTATTTATATGGTGATTCAGAGGGTATGACATGTGGAAAATAGTCTCTAAGTAGATGGGGCACAAATCCATGTGTTCTTCCAGGGGGCATGGTTTATAATGAGTTAAACCCCTTATGCACCATATCCAGAAGTCAGAGAATGTTTAAAAAGCTACTCCAGGGTGGAGGGACTGGAGGTTGGAGTAGGTCAAGGTCGGAGTGGGAGATTTTACCATGACATATATTGTAGTGGTGATACATTAGGGTCCACTGTAGTATCATATTCACCTTTCAATGAGCCAAAGCTATCAAAAGCAGTATGATAGAGTCTTAAATCCTTGACATTGTTTACCTTTACAAATCTAGGTTCATGATAGATAGGGTACTCCCTTGACCTGGGAAGTTCTTAAGGGTTTGAAACTTCTACCTTCTCTTCTGGGTGTTGGTGACACTGGAGATGACCCTCAGCATAAATGTGGTATTTTTTGTTGTCCTGCTGTAGCTTTGGCTTTTTGGCTGATTTTTCACTTTGGGACGGTGTGGTGGTCCTAAAATGAGTAGCTTCTGTGGTATAGTTATTTTAATTTTGGGAGGGTGTTGTGGTCCTGAGAGAAAAAGCTTTATGGGAATTGATCTGTGGCTCTTTTCCATGAACAGATGCTACTTGCCTTTTACATGTAGGTACCTTGTTGTTACAAAGCACTTTGACTGGATCAAGCCAAGATGCTATGGCATGGCTTTTTAGCATCTTGGCCTCTTCTCTCTCCACCACATAGTACTTATCTCAAAGAATGAAACTTTTTGGTGTTGATATTCTGAGTCTAGAGGACAGGCCATCTGTGTGCCTGTATTATGCCTCTATCATGTGTTTCAAATTGTAACAGGGTTGGTTCCAGAGCTGTCTCCTTGGGCAATCCATTGGGCTTTACAGAGTTAGGGAAACATCTTCCTGAATTTTTTCAATAGTTTACAGTTTGTCTCAGATCTAGTTCTCTGGATCATTTAAATAATCATACATAAAACAAACATATCATGTGTACATGTATGGAATGCAGACTGGAGAATAAATAGATTATTATTATAACCTTTACTTCCTTAGAAAAGCTATTTTGGCTCTCTGGACTCATTATCTTCTCATTGTCATCACTTAATTCAAAGTAAGAAAATATATTCCCACATGAAAATTCCCTGCTCTGCTGTTCACCATTGTATCTCCCTGTGCTTGGTCTCCTCATGGAACCAGCTTGCTTGCATGGTGATGGTGAGTGACCTGCCAAAGAGCCTTTATGTGATCTGCAGTTTGAAGCCCAATAGCTCTCTTTACCACAGTGATGACACTCATATCCATATATGCAGGGCAGTTACCTCTACTGTGGGACCTTCTGCACTTGTCATAGGTAGTTGGCTCCATGGCCACCATGAGACCATTTATGTAATTTCTTATCTTGGCAAGATTTTAGGTTTACACTTAAACCACCTTATACCATCACAATTGGCAATTTTGAATTGGCAATTTGAGACACTTCCCATTGGAATTTTTTTGTCAAATTTGGATGCAAGACACCTTATGACATATCCTAGGACCCTTTTTGGTCCATTTTGGCATATGTCAATTTTTGGCGACTCCAGGGCC
>JBCAUG010037186.1:0-10028 GCA_038406175.1 Haplosyllis leylae | reverse complement strand
TTGAGATTTATTTCCACCTTCCGTTACGGATGAAGGCAGGACACAGACAAATCAATCCGCGATATAATATAACACAAGAGGCATACCGCCCGCCGAGTAGCAAGTGCTTGCCCTGCTGTCCTATCCTGGGGGGGGGGGAGAATACACAATCCCTGGGGGTGGGGGGTTCCCCATTCCTGGCTGGGATGGGTCCCCCCACATCCTGACCTGGACCTGGCTGGGGGTACCCCATCCCTACCCAGGGTACTCCCCTTGGTCAGGGATGGGATACCCCCCTGGAAAGGACATGAGACCAGTGGAACTATTATGGGATAGAGGTGGGGTACCCCCCCCCCCTGCCGTGGACAGCCTGTGAAAACATTACCTTTCCGTCGTACTACGTACGCGGGCGGTAATGATAATTTTTGAAGATTATGTGATCGTGTTATTGCTCAGTCCTCAGACAGTATCATGATAAACTCTCGTTATAAACAATCACGCAGCAACAATCACGCAGCATGTTCCGTCAAGGACGTTTTGAATACAATTGCTCCATCCAAACCAACATCACGGGGCATTTAGCGGCCACTTTCGCTCAGTCCGACAACGCAAATAACCTGTACGCAATTCTTTTTTGGATAGATGAAACGAAGCAAACTCATGAACCCAGTGACATGTTTACTTCTGTGGCATTCGACAAATAACGAGACGAAGAAGGCGCACAACAGCAGTTTGATTACAGTAACAGCGACTAATGTCACCTGCACTTAAGTCTCACAGTGTGCTGTACTGCCATCATCTAGCTTCATCTGTTGCTATGGTAACCATGATCAATAAGATAACAATTACAATAAGATCATAGCTACGTGTGATCTAAAGGACGTCTCAAAGTCACTCATTTACAAAGTCTCCTCGCTCATCTGCCTCTGCTACATGACGTGAAATCGGCCCAATTTATTTGTTCACATCTTACAGCTTTCACAAAGATACCTGAACATCAATCAATAAAGTCAATTGTGAAGCGCAAAAAGCATGTAAAAGAATGCCTGCGAATCCCCTTGAAAATGTTGGAGATATGATTTTGTTCGGTGCAATTTTTTTTTCCAAAGTGCCGACTTGTTTTCTCTGAATCAACTCTGACTCCAAGAAGGACGATGGCACTGCAGAGCGCAGCACCGATATTGGTGTGGTGTTAATATGAGTGTGCGGCTTGCAATTATTTACCATGCAGGGACATTCAAGGGACAACTGCACCTAACGACATCGAATTAGATGGCTCTTAGCAGGAAGTGCATGGAGGTAACATGCCGATGCCAGCTGCGGAAGAAGCGTCGAGCTTAACTAACGCCTCGAAATTCCTTCAGGAATAGTAAAGATTATCCATATGCTTACAGAGGGCATACTGAGGCACCTATGAAAACCTTCATTCTACGTGCAAAGCTTTGTGTATCCTTCAAAAGGTCCTCTCTTTGCTGTGCAACTAATATCCTGCAGAATACATCTTTCGTGATTGATATATTAAACTAAAAGGTCCAAGATCTGGGCGAACACTACTCACCGTCTGTTAAGCTAGGAAAATACAAATATCTTCATTCAAGAAACAAACTGAGCTCCCGGTATCTACATTCAGTGTCTGTCGGGTTAAAAGGCTGTGATTTATATTCAGAATCCACATTAATGGCAATTATGCCATGCTTCTATCAGGTTTCTCACTTTAATCAGACTTAGTTACATGTTTTTGGCCTCTGTCGATACCTTAATATTCTACACGTTTTGACTGGGGCTCTATCGAGGAGAATCCTATCTTTTCCGTCTCCACTTTGAATAGATCGACGCGAAAATTAAATAAAGGTTCTTTGGTTTGCAGTTTAAATGACAATGAAGATTCTAATGTCGGCATGGAAAAAACTACTAAGGACTGTCTTGTTCTCCTAAATATACCAAACAGGATAATGCACCAAGGAAACGTAGGACCAAAAGAAAGAAAAAAAAAACGACCAACAGCAAACTCAATTTGTGGAAAAAATCATTGCCGATCCGGAGCTTAACAAAGAGAAGGAAAACTCCTCTCGTTAGATTTATCTAATTTAAACAGAAAATACTTGTTCCGTGTCTCACATGAAATTTGACTTGCAATGAATTTAAATACGTTTCGATTTCTTGTCGAATGTCTTTAAAAAATGCGCATTTCTCTGTTTTTTTGGAAAAACGCAATCTGTCGTTGAAATATATGTTCAGGTTTTTGGTTATGTAAACAATGAAAGCCTGTCCACAAATGTTGAGCAAAATTCCAGAATCAAAAGAAATCTTCCCATAATTCAAGTCATAAAGATTAACGTGATTCATAATGCATTAATAGAACTACGGAATAATAATCGATCATCCTTTTTATTTTAATGAATTTATCACACTCCATATTAGTAAGCAAGAGAAATTTACCATGTCTATATGTCTATTCCTCGTTCAACCAAGATGACCAGGGGTCACTCGGTTGCTGCTCCCGTCAATAATCTTGTGTCTCACAGAGAAACGTTGCAGTGCCGCAGTGCCTATAAATTAATCATTCGCGTATGGCTTTGGAGAGCGGCGGAATTGGACAGTCGCGACTGGAAGAATTACGAGGAAATAGGAGAAGTCAGTGAAAGACAGATTAACAGGCACTTCATTCCGATCTAAGCTCCCATGTGCGTGCTTTGTTTCTAAAAGTAACATAATTCCTTAGCCTGTCAATCACCAAATGGAAAAGTGCAACCCGAAATGATAGAAACAGAGAAATATCTGACCCTACAGACCAGCTTATAACACAACACTAATGGTAAATCAATAAGGTATGGTTACGGAGTGGCTTGGGAGGGCAAGGTACCTCCTTTCCAGACACTAATTTTATCTGTTGCAATCAAAGCCTATTTCCTTAAAGCATCATGTCTGCAGCAAAACAACCCCGTACTGCTTCTCTTTACTTGTTTATCTCAGAGTTATTGTTTTCATTACTACTCCGACACAGAATCTTCCACATGAAGACAAAATGAAATAAATGATCAAATTGCCAGGAACGTAAGTTATTGATCGTCTTCTCAAAGGTCTATTTCGAATACTAATTTGCGCACATGATAATCAATTCACGTTCCACCGTCTCAACGTCAAATGTAATACTCGTTTACTTGTACTTTCATTAGATTCAAATGGACATTGTACAATGGTTCGAAAATTGGCATAAAATGAAAATGATAGTGCTCATGTCCAACATTCTCGAAGGTTTGCATACTGAGGCAGTTTTCACTTTCTTCGAAATTTCACTACCCGTGCAGTATCTTTCATTTTTACCCCGTATGTGTATGTTTGCTATTGCTATGTACGTTTGTTGTGGCATCACGGTCAACTTCTCTTTACGTTTACGTTTAAATTTTACGTTGAAAAATAGTTAGAACGACACACAGGAAAAAGCCTAGTAGCTACACCTCTGCTTGTGCATTTATCACGTCAAAGTAGATATTAATTAAAATTAAATTCACCAGTAAGATCTTTAGATCTTGATAAAAATTACTTGTACAGGCGACATTAAATTGTCGTGTTTTTGAAATGTCAACACGCAGGATTAACACTACAGAAATTACACATAACAAGAAGGCCACCCCATCTTATTTCGCGATTTAATTTAACCATATCTTTGCTTTAGGTAGGTTGATGAAGAGATAAATTAAGATATACAGTTAACTTTTCATTCCAAACTAATAGTGGAACAGGTTATTCCAAAGTACAACGGTCAAAGAATTTTAAAAATATTTTGAGTAATGACAAAAGATACTTTACCAAGGCAGTTTTGGGGGCTGAGGGTACTGGCAAGATAGCTGGAGCACGCTTCAGCAGCACGCTGCATCTTTAACATCATTGCTGCTTTGTAAACGTCTTTCACCTTCTCACTTTTTACCTCCAACCTGTAAGCGTATGAACAGTACAAACATTTTAGAACATACTTATTGATGAATTCCTTTCATGGGATTCCGTTTTCCTTTCGTCCCTGGCACCAGTGACAAGGCATCTTTAGGTGGCCCCGATAAAACTGATGTAGAAAAAAAACAAGAATGCTTAGAAGCATCGTACCGCACCGAATTTGAGTTTGTTTGTACTTGGTATCATTTTAGCTCAATAGATATACAGTATCTAACTAGACAGAGATAGATATAATAGTAAGTAAGTTCCTTATATTCTTCTACAATGTATTTTGGTCCGGAGTTTCCCAGAATGACCAGAAACACATTTTGGTTTTAGAATTTTTGAAATCTGATGAAAATTTTTGAAATTTCGCAAGTGGCCACAACCAATCAATCAACCAACCATACCCACACCACAGTGACCAGATAAGTCGCTCCGCTCGTTGAGGCGGCGCGCCTGAAAAACAAAAATTCACAAGAAAGTCCTCCTGCAGGAAATCACACAAGGCATACTCCAGTCCCAGCCGGTGTGGGGGGGGGGGGGGGGGGTTACCCCAACCTGACCTGAGTGAGGGCTAACCCAGTCCCAGCTGGGGAAGTGGGGTACCCCCCAACCTGACCTGGCCAGAGGGGTACCTCAACCTGACCTGACCTGGCCAGGGAGGGGGGGGGGGCTGTACCCATCACAGGGTATCCCCCCACCTGGGACTGGGGTAACCCCCAGAAAGGACATGGAACCAGTGGAAGTATTATGGAATGGAGATAGGGTCCCCCCTCAGGAAAGGACATGGGACCAATGCAAGTATTATGGGATGGAGATGGGCCCCCCCCCTCCCGGTGGTGGACAGACAGATAAACTGAAAATGTTACCTTCCCGTCGTACTACGTACGCGGATCGTAAATAAGCAACACCTCTGATTCAGATTTTGGAATATTTCAATTCTTTACGAAATTGGTTGTTTAATTAACCCAGGTGGTCAGAGGAATACAAAACCAGGTGACCCAGAGATCAAATCAGGTCCAACAGTCCCGTGCTAACGGCATGCCTGCACGGGCCTGTTTATTTGCTGTAGGTGGAGAGAAGTTTCCAATTTTCTACAAAAAAAGGTATGAGGGACTGGGTGATGGTGGGGATACATAATATCTTAATTGAAGTCAATCATATGTAAGTGGGCTACACATAAACGAGCCACCCAGTAAAATCCTTTCGCTCAAACTGATATGTTAAAATTTTCCCCCAGAACAGATACTAATGGGACGGAGTGGTGCGGAATTAAATTTAACTCTGAACCTTACTGGAAGCGCTCAGTTTAGTTGCAGATGTTATAGATGCTTATTTTTTGCCAAACATCTATTTATTGGAAGTCCACTTTTACGGCCGTTTCTCCCCCCCCCCCCCCATTGTTACTGGAGAATAGGTAGTTGTCTTTTCACTAATAGTAAATGGTCATTTCATTATATCTAAGAATAATCTATGTTATATCCAATAATTTCGATTTTGCTACTACATGATGAAACGCTGTATTTTGCAGGTCAGTGGAAATGAGATGTAACGTATCAACGGCTGGCAAAGAAAGATTTGTAGCAAAATATCAATCATGAGATAAATTTTATTTTACATGCCATATTCTAATTTTGTGTTTTAACTCTAGCAGATTAATTTAAGTCCAACATTTTGGCACTTAGTTCAAAATAGTGATTACAAATTGACCGATGATTCACCTTTCGAAGTCCAGCACAACAGAACGGTCTGTGGCAATTGGGAAAATTATGTTCCTGATGCAATATCAATCATCTATTGACATATACCGATAACATACACTTTACTTATCACGTGTCATATCGTCAATTCTTCATTTCATTCATTGTGAACTAATAAACCTCCGATATTATCTCGTTCATCATACAAAGGACACTCGAACCTTTCCAAATACTAGTCAGTTTCGTCTACGTGAGTACAAGGTGTATGTCACAACCAATTCAAGGGCAATTGTCACAAAATACACAATTAAACTGCGTCTTAAATTTTGGACAGGAAATGGCAATAATAACAAACACTTCTTTCCTTGATTGGTTTCGGTTGTTTTCAAAAACGAGGATCAAAAATGAAAGAAAACGGAAACGTCCTGTCCCACTAAGGGTGCACTTATTTTGGAGCAAAAGCGAAAAACGACGTTTTCGCTTTCGCATCTGTACCAATATAGATCTAACTGGACCTTAATTAAACAGTGCTGCAGGAGCCATAAATTACTGCAAAAAGTTGCAACTACCATTCAAACCAATAATCAATTTCCTTGAAAGTTAGGAAGCAAACTGTTCAAGGAGAAAATCAATCACTTAAATATAAGTCTAATGTAACTCAGTGGCTGCGTGAACATAATACAGTTGTGGTGACCAACATTTGAAAAAATCATGCATTTACTAAAAAAAAAACAAAAAAAAACAGACAATGTTAATTATCTGGTGCTTGCGCCAGCAATGTTGACACGACATCCTCAATTTGGATACTAAATCTAACCTTTGGCAAAAACCTAATAAGATTAAGTGCGTGTTGCGGCATTAACGCCATGTAAACCGAATCATATAAGGTATAATGGGCCTCTGTGATTGTACGTAATTCCTTCGTTATTTTGCGTGAATAATTGGAAAATTTATTTCACAATTTTATTTTCAGCGCGGCTGTTTGATAAAATGTGCGCTATTACAACGAAATAAAATGAAAACATGTAAGATTTGGTGAGATATTGTCATTAAGAAGAATTTGAAGCTGTCTAATTGGTTGTTCTGAACGACAAAAGTGTCATATGTAAGATTTGGTGAGATATTGTCATCAAGAAGAATTTGAAGCTGTCTAATTGGTTGTTCTGAACGACAAGTGTCATCGGGAGATTTTAAAACTGTTTTCCGCAAGGGAAAAATTAATTTCCTGATGATTGTCATCCAGATGCCAGATACAATTCCATGAATGACTTCTGGATAGCAAAACTGCTATGCCATATAAGCCTACGGCTTCACAATGGCGGGCAAGAAACTTCTCATACTCCATTTGCACTGTCTCACACCCAACTTGAATCAGGATATATATTTACGATACAGGATGTAGACCCGCGTTTCTCGACATATGATCAGTAAAATTTAAACTTAACATTCTCTCATTCACGTACAGATCATATTCCGAAACAGTCGTACTGAAAGTGAAAATAACGACTAACCTGGCAGTGTATATGAAGTTCAGAAGGATAATAAAGCTGTCATAATCCACATTCTCCAACCTATAATGATGCTTCCAATCCAACTGATAAGCATTGGACTCGGTGCTGAACATTTCGAACAGAAATGGACTGGCACATGCCAAGATGGCTCTGTGTGCGTTCACCTCGTGGCCTTCAACCTGAAAGAAACGAGGATAAAATAGATTAATATAAATGACAAAAAGCATTTCAAAACCTAAATTCAAAGTGCAGTTACACTTTTTTTTTAAAGTTTACCATGACGATGGATGAACAGATTCACGTACCTCCAGAATAGTATCGCAGAATTCCGACCCTTTCCGCAACGTGTTCAGTCGCAGCAAGGTGTCGTCCGAATGTTTAATGTCATTATAGACCAACATCGGCAACGTTTCCGATATATTGTCATCATCGTCGTCCAAACTCCACCCTACAAATAGAGACGGATAATTAAAATACACCGAACTCATTGGAATAACAAACGTTTACCAAGTTTTGTCAATGGCAGAATGTAGCAATATTTCCTTTCACTGCGTGATGCAATTCTGAAAACACAAATAAAATATTTAATAGCAATTAGCTGGAAAATCATTACGTGGAAATACTTGACAAGGCTGAAATCTATTTTAATCTTGATTAAGATTTGCTGCCGTATTATAGTCCGTGGACAAGCTGAAATTCCACATTTTCTCGACATTCCCCTGGGCAATAATATTGTAATTTCCTGTCATTTTTCTAATGGGCGTCTGCCTGTAAACTGGTCATTCTGTGCTGAGCTACTTTTTGAGACGGGAGGTTCTTGAGGAGATCCGATATCAAATTTGAATAGTAAATATCAAGGAAGAAATTGCAGAATAAATCAAATGGAAAGGCAAGAACTGGGACGTACTTCCATCATGCCATATGCCTTTTCATGAGTGTTTGAAATAACATACAACTACATTAGACACTACATGTGCAGCGGCACAATACACAACCTAAGCATTTTCAGGGTTCCCACTTTTTTCCTCTTAAGAAATTCCCAGACTTTTCCAGTATTTCTGACAGTTTTCCTGGACTTTTTCCCAGGGTTCCAAAACACAAATTTTAAAATTCAATTAAGCTTATTATACTGTAATAGGAAGCTAAACCTGCATGAAGATAATTGAATTGTATTAAAATGTTACTTTTGTCTAGAATATTCAGTGATGAATCACACTTTTTCTCAATGTAGCAACAATTTCCCACAGATAAATGTCAAGAAATAACTGTTTTTGCACTTAGTTTTTGAATTTTTACAATTATTTTTTTACATACTTTTCCCTGACTCACCCTAAATTCCCTGACCTTTTCCTGACTTTCTGTCATAATTTTAAAATTCCCTGACTTTCCCCGACTGGAAAAACTTCACTCATTTTTCCAGGTTGTCAGTTTTTCGAATGCAAGCGGGAACCCTGTATTTTTTCAGCAAGAAAATTCAGCTTCAAATTAAATTATCAAATTAATTTGAAGATATGCTCACCTTAAATTTATATCAGAAACCTGTCTTTTCACAAAACTATGAATTGTCAAGTTAAAAGCTATCAACTTACTCAGAACATCAACGCCAGCCCCAGGTATAGCAATTCTTTTCTCATATTTCATATTTTACTCTTCCTGTGCATGCTACTACATGTGAACATTACAACACGATTCAACAGCACGAACATTCATGATCTTCCAAACTTCCCATATACCATATACTGGTAACTCTCTAAATGTAAAGACTGTGTGTATTCGTCTTTATGTTCGTCAACAGCAACTCCCTGAGGCAGGGCACAAAGCATGACCTGCACTGATTCCATGTAAAGATCTTCTTGTAGTGTTCATAATAATGATCCACTACTACAATAACAAGAATTTGCTTTTAACTTGTGAAATCAATACCAAACAGATACTTAGCTGTTTGACGAATTACACCAAAGATATTATCAAGATTAATTTCAGATAAATCATCATGGCTGTTGATATATTTGACACCATACCTAACTCAAGAGTTCCCACTTTCCCGGACTGACAAAATTCCATGATTTTTCGAAAAAAAAAAAAAAAAAAAAATCAGATATATTTTCAATATTATTTTTATTTTTAAATTGATCTCTTACTACTCTTGGATCAATGTTTGCACAAAGTTTCATCTGAACAAAAATGTATCATTTTTATAGTATCCAAAAGTATCATCGCCCCTCACAGCCACACTACATACAAGCCAGGCACATGTCTGGATACTAATAACATATGAACTTAGATTCTTCTTAAACAGCAACTCAGTAAAGCTAAATAATCACATAAGTGCCACATTGTTCTTCCAGAAAATGTACAAGGCAACTCCACCTTTATTTTAAATAGTCACAAATAATAATGGAATATTAACAAAATCAAATTGTGCTAATTCTGATCATAGTTACCTACCACTTTCATCTTCTACAAAATATTTCCCAGGTCTCATATCATTTTCCCATGGGTTTTTATTAAATTTTACAAAATTCCATGACTTTCCCAGATTTTCCAGGTGTACTCAAATTTTTCCGGGACGAGTGGGAACCCTGCTAACGACTGTCCCTGTACACTTTACCATTAGTCTACCGTCAATAATTTATTGGATATTTGAAGAGGACGTGGTTGAGGAAAACCATGCAGCCAATGGTTTTATTCACAAAGCGATGTTTTAGCCCCACACGTTGAGTTTGCGAAGGTGTGATTTTGGGCCTTCTGGTCAGACTATGCAAATAAGTTATATATGGCCCCCGTAGCTGATTCATCCGCTAGGGGGCCGTATTGTGTTCGATTTGACAGGGTTCCCACATTTCCGGACTGACAAAATTCCATGATATTTCCAGGTTTTTTCAAGAAAATTCCAGGTACATTT
>JBCAUG010037175.1:0-10028 GCA_038406175.1 Haplosyllis leylae | reverse complement strand
CCAAATTGCCGATTCGAAGTTGCCGGTCGCTATTGCATAAGGTGGTTTAAGTGTAAACTTAAACCACCTAAAAAGGGGTGCAATTAGTGCGCAAGCAGTTGAGGAATTGTTGGAGTAGCAGCAAGTGACAATGGAGATGACATGTATTTGCCAGTGCAGGGCTAGAGCAGCAGGGTGGAGTCATTTGTGCAAATAAGTAATAGTAGTGTATTGCGGGTTTGGCGGTGTATAAACTAGCAAGTTTATTCGTTATCATTTCTGTTACAATTAACTATTTTGCAGTTCACCAAATAGTTGTGTCATTATTATTTGTTGTTTGTTCTTTACTCGATGTGTGGCACAATAAAGGTTGCGATTATAACAGGCAGATTGTTTGTTTGTTAATTTCCAATTTCCAAGGATCTGCAAAACCGGCTGAGGAATTCCGCAGAGGAAGCCAAAGGTCGTGCCCCCCTCCTGTAGGAGTGGCTTCCGTAATCCTTAAAATCATGGCATCCTGTATCCTTGATGACCGACTTGATTTTGTTCTGAAACTGTCTATATGTAAAGCTGTGTCCTCCAGGCAACACGAAAAGATGCTCATGTTTTGCAGCTGGCACAATTCTGTACATATTTTGTAGTGCAGATACAGGACAGAGGACAGACCCGGGAAGCTTTGGCAATGGAAATGTCAGTAATTCCCTTGTGAATTGATGATTCTTGGACCACCTAATGCCTACCACTGCATTAACTTCCGTCAGTACTACATCTCCACGAGTCAGCTGTTTTTCAGGGTCAAATCCCCATTTTGTATTAGGAACTAAGTTTGACTTCCGAAATAACAAGAAGAAAGCTGTGGTACATAATGCCCAAAATACCACATCAAAGGGATCATTATGGTCCAGCTGTGCATGCATCTGTCTCAACAGAGTAGGAGTCATAGGTTTGGCTTGCTTTACCTGATGAGTGTTCAACCTCCTGAGGCCTTGTAGAGTTAATTTGAAAATAAATCCTTTAAATCCAGCGGTAGAGATTCCCAATAAATTATGCAGAGTTTTAACAGACGATATGTATGCCACTATCGAGGCATGAGCCCTCAAGCTCTGACTCAAATATTGTGCATACCAGCTTAGTACTGATGCACTAGCTGGGAAGGCTACTACATCAAAATAAGTACAAAAAGATAAAAACTTTACCCAATGACAGTTGAGATTTCTATATGTCCCAACCGCCTAAGCGTGTTTCCTGGAAATCGCCGCATCTCTTTTGAGCCACTCGAACTGCATACCTGTCAATTTAAAAGTGGAAACTTGTTATTTTTGTTGCCATAGCAACCCTGCGCATCACCAGTCATGGGAGAAATCGAACGCTTCTTTGTGAATTTTAACTTCTTTTGGCGATCTTCCATCAGTTAAGGCTTTGAATCTTTGTTGTTGGTGATCCCCTTCATACCACCTAGATAAAGCATCCGGTATTCTGTTACATTCAGTCGAAATTAAGACTACTTTCAAAACTGCGTTGCGTTTTGCTAGAATGTAGACAATTTCCCTCAGACAAGCTTGTGCGAAATTGTTCCTTGCTTTACCACTGTTAATGATGTCCACAGTGCAGCTGTTGTCACAATAGGCCAGAAAATTTCTATTTTCAATTCTGTGTGCCCACGTCTTCAGAGCTACCATGAAGGCCACCAGCTCGAGCTCATTAATGTGTACCATCTTATTACTGGTGATTCCTGGGGGGAATTGCACTTTAAAGAATTCAGCACTGTCTTCAGACCAACCTCCACACATCTTCAATGAGGCGTCCGTGGAGAAAACTTCATCAGGTCTGGACCAATCTGCTTGGGGAATAATGCAAATTCCATCAAACTCTTCCATGTATGTTTTCCACCACTTCAGGTCTTTACAGAATTCTTTTGTAACTCGCCTTCTGCCTTTCTCTGGATATTGCTTTAGCATGTTAATTATTCTAGTGATAAATACTCTTCCTGCTCTCACGGTATTACATAGAAAGTTGAGTTTCCTGAGTAAGCTTTGCACTTCCTTAACTGTTGCAGATTTCTTGTTTTCCCATACTTTGAGAAGCTATCAATTTCCTTTTTCCTCTCACTGGGTATCTCCAACGTCATAGAGATAAGATTAATGAGGATGCCCAGAAATATCATTAGATATGAAGGCAGGCAATCTTTCTCTATTGACTCCTGGATTCCGATTTTTGCCATGACTTCTCCCAGATGTTTGAAAGCTTGTTGAACTTTTTCATTGTCACATCCACCTAGATCGTCCAGATAGTTGACATTTTCGAATCCCTCCTGTTTGTGAATGTATGTAATCGGTGACGAAGTTCGTTGGCAGCAATATGCTGCACTTTTTGAGCCCATACTAAGGCTTACATTGAAGTAGATTTTGTCCTCATGTGTAAAACCTAAATATGGAATGGAAATAGGGTTCATCCAAAGTTGTCGGTAAGCCCTTCTCATATCTCGTTTATATAACTTCACTTTTCCATTCTTTTCTTTTCTCCTGATGATTTTGCACAAGTCTTCCACCCCGGGGTATCTTAACTCCATGTTCTCTCCATCCACATACATTGTCTTGTCGATACCTTCATTGACTGATCCTCCATGAAATGGGTAGGACAGATTCATCACGATGCGCAGCTCATCCGAGTCCCGTTTTGGTCTTGTGTCTATGGGAGAAAACCTTGTGTCCTTGCCAAATGGACTTTTAATGAAGGGGCCTATTATTGACCCATGTTTCAGTTCCTTTTTTATGTAATTGTCAATGTGCTCTTTGTTTTCTATTGCTCCTGCTTGGTTGTTGGGCACTGAACTATTTTCAGCAATATTCTTGGAGTTAAGTGGCCATCTGAACTTTAAATAATTCAGAATGTCCTTATCATGATAGCCTGATAGCTTCTCCTCGAAAACATCTAAATTCCAATTACTGTTGACTAATATTCTCTCACTTTGAAAGTTGAACTTCCCTGACTTTAATTTTGAAGTGTGCCTCAACCCAAAACACACACCTGTCGATTTCGCTTTGAGTCATGCTACTGAGATCCAAACAGTCCAAAACATTAAAACTATATGGTGAAAGTATGAGGTCTTTTCCCTTTTTTGAATTGCCCTCACGTAGTCAAGCTTTCTTTGGGCAGCTGCTGTCAATCTCTCTGTGGGATTTATGCTCCCCAGCTCGCCAGCATCTACTACAGATGTGCCATTTTGTAACATTCTTGTTGCTGAATCGCCCATCATGATGGTCTTGGAAAATGCAGGTCCCTTTGTTGTATTGCGCACAGTACACTATACTATCGGGTTCTTCTTGCTTCTTTGGTTTGGTGATGGGTGGTGTTACTTTAACCTTTTCGCTTCTAACTGCATCGTTTTGCATTCTTTCTCTGATTGCTTTATTTGCTTGGTAGTCATAGTATTGATGGAGTTTCTCTCCCAGATCTTCTGACCAAGTCATCTTTCCTTGCTCGATAATTTTCATTATGTGGTCGTACCCATTTCTGAGCTCCTCATCCTTTAAGTATGCTTTATGATAACACATCGTCTTGGCGATGTTGATTCTGGATGTGCGTTCCTCTTCTGTGATTCCTTTTCTAGCTGTATTCTCTAATTCACCTGCTACAAGCAGATTGAAGGGAAGCTTATCGAAGACTTTGCTGTCACTGTTCATGTGTCTAGCATCGAGTTTTTCATGTGGGAAACACACAACGATTTTTATATCTGACTCATCAGGTTTTGTGCATCTGCCACTTACTAGTTTCTTTTTTCTTGCCGAGTTGACCTCAGTGAAATTATCATATTGTTCTTGTGGGGCAGTTGTATTGTTTTGGGTTTTTATTTCTGGTGTGTGAACGCAATCACTTTGGTCGTGCTTGCCGTTGGGTAGTGAGTTAAGGATGACTTATAGGTCATTGTTGCTTAATTCTTTGTTGTGTTTCAAGGCTGATTGCAATGCGTGTAGGAGTGTTAAGGCACTGTCTTTGTCTGTGCTTTCACACTCACTTTGAATTTCTATATGCTTGCTGTTGGCCTTGTGAGGCTTGCTGAAACTTTGATCTGATTCTATTTTACCTTCTCTTGTTTTCTTTAGCTTTAAAATATTATGTTGCACACATTGCTTGCTCTACCAATTCGGAATAAGCCTTGGATTTACCTTGATTGATATTAAGAATTGAACTAAGAACGTCTTTGTACTCACTTTTCTCTTCGCTCCAGTTGTCTCTCCCTTTGCTGCTCCTCTTATTCTGGTTTGTGCTTCCCCTCGAGGAAGCGGTAGTGGCAGTCTTGTTCTTCTTCTTAGATTTAGTTGGACTTGCTACTGGTGTGTTGCTCTTGGAGTTTGCTAGTGACCTTTCGAGACTCAGCTTAGTCTTGTTGATTTTTCCCAGATCGCTGAGCACTTTTTTCAGCTCTCGATCCTTTTCTCTTTGTTGTTCTGCTTTCAGTTCGACTTGTAGTTTTTTACACTTATCTTGTTTTATTTTGAGTATCTGTTTCAATTTCTTGACATTGCCTTCCAGTGTGTATTTCTTTATTTGCTCCTCGAACTCGTCCACTTCTTCCTCCTCCTTGGATAGCTCCTCGGAGCTTTCTTCATCCAAAAAGTTGTCATTTTCCACTTCCATTTTGATGTAATCCAGGTCCTCCCCGACCAGGTCTAGCTCTCCCTGGAGATCAACATCGCTGTCACTGTTTTGCTTTTTCTTGTGAGTTTTCCCTGAATGTAGTCCTTCTTTGTCACATTCCTTGAACTTCTTTGGGACATTGCGAAATTACAATTTTATGATGTAGCTCACCACAGTTTAGAATTTTTAGAATTTTCCAACACAACCAATTTTACAACACAACCAGGCAGTCCAAGCATCGAGATTTGAATGCCAATGGCTCACAATAATACCCCTTATATAGAAAGTTCACGCTTGGCTGCCTCTTGCAGTGGTGTCTCATAATTACACACAATGTAACATTGTTGACCTATGTTCCTCAAATTACTTATTCATTTGATGTGTTCATTGTTTACTGCAGATAAACTGTGTCATTCCAATCAATTAACTGATCTTATTCAAAATACATTCATGCATCATTTACCTGATTATTGCAACAGAGTACATCATGCGAAGTTCTTGATCTTTTTCTTGTAAGAACCCACCACTTTGGAATTCCTCATCTTTTATCTGAGCGTGTACCAGTTGCCAAGTGCACTCAATGCCTAAGGAGAGTTTATGACGCGCTCTGCAAGGAAATGCTTTTTGTTTCACAACAAGATCGGTGGAAGAATGTAAATGGTATGCTACAGCAATCCATCTGACATTACCTTGTCTATTCGGTGAGATTATATTTGAAATATTTGTCCAAAAGCTCCCGAACTTTTTGACAAATGCCATTTTCCATGCTTCTAATAACTGCATCCAACCACAGTTATGTGCAAGGGCAATGCAAATGCCGGTTGTAGTTACCATAAGTTAATATCAGTAGAAAACAGCTAAACTGGACTGGCGCCCTATGTGTATTTTCTTGCTGATATTAAGTCATGGTAACACTAGATTAGACGTAATTTGATTTGTTCCGGGTAATGTGACTTAGTTTTTGTACCTGCTCTTCCACACAGCTACACACTGCAAGGCATGCCTTTTATCTGCATCACATGCGCTGAACAATTCACCGTACACTGCTCCCCATTCATCCCTTTACGAATAATTTTAAAAATGAAAGATCAAGATCTAAATTTCAGGAGATGTCAGTTGCACGGGCGGTCAGCATTCATGTCGTACTCAACCGTAACAGTTCCCCCTCCCAAAAAAATGTTTGATATATCTAAATTTTTTGGGTTTGGAGTAAGTACGCAATGATACATTCTTTGCCCGTTGTCAGTCGATTTAGCAATTTCCAAAACGTGTTACGTTTTCAGTTTTACACGTGTTGATCTCAAATTTGATTACGTTTTACATATGTTCTGAACGAAAAAATATGCCGCTTCTTACTTTTATACTACATGTATTAATTTTTGATTGTTTCACTTCACAAAAATCAGGAAAAATTACCGGCTTCTCCACGCAGTAACACGTTTCATGGGCGCTGCCATTTTGGCCAACTCTGCCTCATCACGTGACGTTACCTAAATTCTTACGGTTTAAAATATTGTAAATCACTTGAATAAAAAGGTTTGCATTTGCGTATTTATTGTTAATATTCATACTCTAATATTTATTTGATACAGAAAATACTTATAGTTGGTTCTAGTTAAAATTTGACAAGCAGAGCCGAGAAATGGCGGTATGTAAACAAATTGCTGATGACAATACACCGATAGACACCCTTTTACTCTTTTTAATTTACAACTGGTATAATTTCTAATAGTAAAGGGGATTCTCAATAAAGTTTACATACATGCACGTTTTGGAAATTGTTAAATCGACTGACATCTCCTGAAACGATAACCAGACTGTTTTATGGGTTGTGATGGCGTGACACACCTTGACAAACACACTGACGTATCCTGGATTTCCAGAGGAGTGGGCGCCAACCACAAAGGTGGGGGCGCCAGCCTGTTATTATGGCCAATTTCCCCCCATGAGGGGTCGCGCGTCCCTGGCGCCCCCCCACGCCCCCCCTTGGATCCGCCAATGCTTGCTATGGTAAGTAACCTTCTCGCCATCAAATATCAAATGTCTAAAATTTTATTTTACACCAATTATGACTGTGAATAATTCAGTAAGGAAGATGTAATATTCCGTACGATCTGTGGTGGATTCACTCATTCCCTGCTGGGTTTGGCGGATCAGACTTATGGAATTAACCAGAGCTATTTGCTTTGGGATTTCAGTCAGTGTTTTCATCACATGGGTGAGTGTCGCAATGTTGCTTTGAAGATGGCTCTCTCCGGCTTCAAAGACAATTTTTACAGTCAGGTGAACGAGACAGGAGTTAAATTACAACAATGTAAATCTGCTTTCTTTGGTAATCAAGTAAGTTTGGAAAAAAATTCTGGAACAGCAATCGAAGAAATTAGTTCATGGGTACTGAATATTACGGTTAACAATTCAGTTGGAATTATGGTGTATTGAGCGGGCTGCAGATTCTTTTTGTCGTTGTTGTCTATCCCATAGATTCAAAGGAAACCTGTTCTCGAGGTGTTTTCCTGTGTGTTTACAGTCAACTCATAATTCTTAGCCAGTTGCATTTTGATCACCTACCCCTTCAAGTGCACTAACAAAATTGGGGTATCTGTCAAGAATAAGTTTCTTTATTTGATATTTTACAGAGATTATTGTATTTATTTTTTATTGTATTATTGTATTGTATTGTATTTAGAAACGCTGCAATATTATAAAATATATTGATACTTGTCAAATCAAAAGAAATGACAACGGCGTTATATTCATGACAACATAGGATTTTTTTTCATGTTTTATTGGTGTATCATCATTAACAAATAAATAAGTAAATATAATAACATTTATTCAATCACATATCACAGATAAAGAAACAGTTACAATATTATGTATTATGTAACTATTTATTGTTTGATGAGCATTTCAATCTGTGATTGAAAGATCACAAAACGGCTAAGAGGTCCATATTCAAGTTTTTGAATCCGTCTCTGTGTATCTGCTTTCCGATATGTTTCAACTGCTTTGCGAGTAACCTTCTCCTACTGACTTTCACCTTCGGAGTCTCGGTCACTGGTGTAGAATGACTTTGGCTCTGGCTCAAACTGGAGTTAAGACTGCTGTAACCAGAATCAGCTGAAGGAATTTCTGTGGCGCACTGTTCTTCAACGTGTTCTCGCATCGTTGCGTCATCAAAAAGTAGTTGTTGAACGCATTCGTTGGGGGTGGCGTTTCTCTGCATCTGCGGAATCTTAGTGAATGGTGATTCGTACGTTGATGTGTATTTCTTGAAGGGTGTTGAGTGAAGTGTTGGGGATTCGCCCATAAGTAAACTGGCGATGCTCCTTGAGATTTCTTCTTTTACACTGGAGAGAAAGGGTGAATGTGTCTCGGATGTAGTATCGTTTGGTGAACTCCACAGATGGTTTTCTATGATCTCAGTCATTACCTTTCTTTGAGGTGTGCTGTACCTAGTAGGACTGTATTGTACAACATTCTTGTTTTTCACCCTCTGGCAATCGAGGTGGCGTTTCATCACTGACATTTGACTTCGTACTTTCTCCAACATGTCTTTAAGATCGCTCGTTTCTTGCTGCAAATATAAAAAAAAAACCATTGGTTAACATCAGGAACTATCGACATTTAAAATTCAAATATAAAAACAATGTAATAAATTTTTAATTTGTCTCATTCGAAAATATGCCGTTTAAAATCTAGTGAATTGAGTAATCTGTAAACTTTGATTGAATATTTATTTGTAAAGTGGAACCTACCATGTAAGCAGAAGATTTGCATGAAGAGTACTGGGATGCTAGATGAGACATGTTTGTCTTTTATCTCGTGTCTGTTGCAATGATAGTTTGTAATCTGTAGAATTGGATGTCGTTGTGAAATGCTTAGCAGCAGAACAAGTGAATGATGACTTTTCTGAGCTGTTCAGTCGTTTTATAGGTTACTCTGACATATCTTGGTGACATTTTGATATTTAGTCAGACTTATGATTTTTAGTTGTAAGTGTTTGAACGAATGTTCACCGATCCGATAGAAAGAGTAGTGGTGTCGCTTTTCACACCTTGGTGAACTGTCCCGGCCGCGGCAGTGAAGACATTTACGCGAAGTTTCGTTGCGTCTCCGCTGATGAGTAGTGTGACACAATAGCAATGACACCTCTCGAGCTGCAAAAGAATTGTGTTTGCGAAGAACACTTTAAATGTGATTGAATTGACATCAAACACTTTTAACACATCTTAATGTGTCTTGAAAGAAATGTAAAGCACGAAGTGTTATGATTAGAACATTCTGTTTGATATCATTATTTATTTTGATAACCATAGTAATTTAATCTATTACTTTGTGATTCAAATGATCATTTTCACAATTTACGAGAAAACTGTTATTAAGAGATTTCTGTTGGTGGATGGGACATTTTTGAAAAAAAGGTTTTTGATAGAAAACATTTTTTTTCGATATCTCCTAAAAGTAATTACTCATAACTGTGATGAAATTATTTAATTTTTTTTGTTCACCTCGATGATAAAACTGCCATAACTGTTCTAGTTATGTTGAGAGAAGTATACGAATGGTGATAAGCCTCATATACATTTAAGTGTATTGTAATGATGTTATTTAACTTATCAAAGAATCCTGTCTGCAGTCAGTCTTGGATTCTTTTGCGAAGAAGGCCACATAGGTATCTAACCTAGTGGTAGATGCAAAATATTAATTACAATACGCTGTGATATGAATTGATTTGGTAAATATTAAAATTTTGACGACTTCTCCCTAGGTTACAAAAGAAAGCAATATTAGTGGTGCATTTGGACAGAAACTTTTGTTCTTATTTTACAAGAGGGTCCTAATGTACATCCAGTTGATCTTTTCACAAGCTGTATCAAAGGTTTCATAAAAAAAACTAAACATAGATGAAGCCTTTTGTGACCCATCATTAGAAATATAACAATCTAGTTGTGAACCATATTGTACCCATCCATGAATATCGCTTTTACAGGTTTTCTGAATTCTTAAGTATTTGTTGACGAATTAAATTGACACTGCTCTTCATCAAAATAACTTTTTGGATGAGTCAATTTATTGAAGAAAAATTTATTGACAACGAAATACAAACTTCCACTCACAGGCAACCTATGTCGCTTATGACGTGAGCATCCCTGAGACTGGTCCTCAAATTGTACCTGTGATCAGTCAACCTGTGACCGTACTCTAAGAACTCAGCGGAAGTAATAAAATTCCACTACAGGTAAGGCACGGTTAATTCAAAGTGATTCGTCGGCAAGGTTTTTCTTTGAATAAAGTGGAAATTTGAATTAAACTAAGATCTGTAATTCAAATTTTGTATGTAACTTTGAATTAGGAATTACTTTGGTTTAAAACTTTGAATTAGGAATTACTTTGGTTTAAAACTTTGA